>JAFEMH010008081.1:0-64851 GCA_022495995.1 Adenophora triphylla var. japonica | reverse complement strand
CTTGAATTTCCAATTTCAACTCATTTCCTTTTCTACTTGAGTTATACAGTATAAGATTTTTTTTAAAAAATAAATTGTAAGAAAAATTAATTATTTATCAAAAAAAAATTAATTTCATAAATAATATGATTACACTGGAAAATGTTCAAGCAAATTATCATCATTGCAAAACCCCCGAAGCTAAATTGCCTAATCAAAGCATGTCAGCACACACCTCTCAAACAAAGCCATGCTACATTGACATCAACTGCATTAATTTGCATTTGAGCATAGGGGAAATGCACGCCTAATTGCTATACTGTAGGATACATTAGAGACAAAGAATATTTCAATCGACATTGGCGTGTAGATGAGGGTAAAGATTCTCTCCCATCAAAACTTCAACTAAAGTAGAAAATATAAAAACTAGATTTTCAAATTGCGCTCCTGTCATTTCTAACTTTGGAATTGACTGCGTTTGCTGAGAGCTTGATTGAATGAAAAGAACAGTCTTTGAGAATGCTTTGAAAGGGTGTAGTGAAAAAAAAATTAAAAAAAGTAAATTAGTAATGCAGCAAATTATGTGTATATAGCACGTGTATATAGCAAAAAAAGTGAATTGGCTAAAATGGTATAATTTTATGGACCAAAATGTAAAAATATTGACCTAAAATTAAAAAATTTTAAGGACCAAAATGCAAAAAATTGGCGTTAGAGAAGAATTTTAAGGACCAAATAAACATGATAATTTTAATCAGCAATTAATCATAAATCCCAAAGTACCAAATGAAATAACAAAATACCAAAGAAAATATTTGTTAACCATTCCCTCACCGTTGCCACATGTTTATGAATTGACTTGTTTCACATATTAATTAAAATTTCGCCCGTTAGATTTATTGCATTTGGATTTTTACTATTGATTTCTTGTAGTGTCTGTGTTTATGAACTGACATGTTCCACAGATTATTTAATTAGATTGGTCTCTCGTCGTTTATCTTGCCTTGGATTATCTCGTGTCATAATTATTGCATTTGCATTCTATTGATTGATTTCTTGAATGTTTTATGTTTATGAAACTTATTCGTATTACTCATTTGAGAAGGAATATCTAAATTGAATATTGTTGAAGACTCTAATACAATTTAAAGTATAGAACTCGTACATCTGCATAATTTACTATATACTAAACGTGGTTGATGCGTCAATTTCAAGGTACCAAGCAAACCTTTGCCACAAAAATCTATCACCTCATGCGAGCATTGCCGCCAAATATATTTCATACCAAATTTTAGTGCATAAACATCTCTTAATCCACATGCCTCCGAAAAGTGGGTATAATTAATAGCAAATGATAAAACAATTTTAACAAGGTACTAAAGTGAAAACAAATCTTTGTCAACCATCCCTTCAAGCAATTTCTATGATCCCTTTACTATAAGGGAAAAACGTGTCAAAAACTATATTTTTAGCATAACTTGCTCGCCAAGTTTAAATCGTTTAGGGCATGAACTTTGCATAAGCCTTTATGATTCCCACTATAATACTATACTTTCTATACGGCATCCATACAAAACATTGCAAAATTGAAAACAAATAAACTTGGACATTTTTTAATCGATTATTTATCATAAATTCCGAAAGTAGCAAATGAAAATAACAAAATACCAAAGAAAATATTTGTTAACTATCCCCTTAACTCTACCCATTGACAATGTCACATTGGGAAAATAGCAAAGATTGTTTAGGGAGTATTAAACCAATACATCATACTTATTTGAAAAACCTAAAATTGATTGTCCGAAATAAAAAGCGAATCTTTCCTTCATTCCTACTTGTCCAATTTCTCTTGTTTGATTTGCTTCGATTCCCTTTAGTTACGGATAGATCGTGCCTCCTCATCATTGAAAATAATGTCTCAAAGCGAACGCCCTGAGGAGTAATGTCATTATAGACCGTTCGTTGAAGAACTTTCCCCCCATTGATTCCAAGGGCTTATCCTACATAAGGAAAAAAACCAAAATAACAAAGTTAAATAACATGTACACTTTTAATAATTACTAATTAAATTATTCATTATACTATGTTTATTTGCTTACCCCAACATTATCATTCAAAATAGAAATATTTTCATCATCTAAGTGTTTAGCTTAGAAGCCACCTCCCCGCAGATTTAAAAGAATGAAAAAACTCCACAGTGTGATATTCCATAACAATTCATGAATTGAAAATTTTATCAATGTTTGAACTTACATCATAATTGAAAGTAAGTGATATAAACTGAGTGATGATATTGGCATCCTCGGCTAATTTTTTCACAATATGAAAGATTTGTATTCTCAATATTGGCGGTATCCTTGGTCTCTTTCATCGATTGCCACTTTAAATAGTCTATATGCTCTTCCAATCAAAGCCCCAAAAGAGGGGGGCAATTGGGATCGTGGCCGACTCATCATACATTGTTAATAGCTTAAATTAGAAAACATAGTATAATGAATATTTAATTAAGATCAAATAATTACGCACCTCCGAAACTTCCTAAGGACTTTGACATCGATTTATTAAGAAAATAAGAAGCAAGGCTATCAAATGTTAATAAAAATGCGTAGCAACTCTCTATTTTTACATCGGTGAATCGTTAATTTTAATTTTGAATCTAAGAAAATAAAAAAATTTTATTATTATTAGTCAAAATCACAATATTTAAAATATTTAAAAATGTAGATATTATCAAAAAAACATAGATCAACAAATAGCAATGGGAGTTGGGACATTTGTTAGCATAATGTGTACCACACATTTTTTGGCAGCTTATTTCTACACCCTTATCAAAGCCCTTATTACATTTAGCATTGTTGCAAGCATCATAGTACCACCTTACCAACCGTAATCTACATCAAATATGGTAGACAACGTGGTGTAGTCACCAACCTGTGAAAATATATGAGTATTTGAGTAAAATAGCATAACTGTGAATCTTATGATCGCATTAAGATTTTGAATAAAAATAAGATATATTCTTACCCAAAACAAATTCCTCAGGTAGTTACTTAAATCATTAAAGGAGTGAATTGAAAACCATTGTGCGAGATCCGAGTAGGAATCTCAACTTCAAACTCGTCGCTAAGCTTAAGATTATCTTCCATGCATGATTAATTTTCGCCTTTTGATTAATAGGATTGTTTTGCTCCACGCCGAAATTAGAAATCTTCCTGATTTGTCATCCACTAAACTTTTCCTTCATTGTTGCCAACAAACTTATTGGGATGATAGCTTGAAATTTAGACCCCTAAGTAAAATAATGATAAGATATTAGAATTAAAATAGAATTTTTATTTCTTGCATTAAACTGTTAGTAATGCAAATTGTTAGTTAAAGAAAAAATATAAACAAAGAAGAAATATATATCTTAAGCACTAACCTCATCATCAATCAATATCATTTCAAGCGATTGTTTTCCAAGCTTATTTTATGTTGTTCACACTTTTAAAATACTCACAACTATACTGCGAAGCTTAGTGTTCTTTTCGATTGAATTGAATGTAATCACCGGACTGTTTGTTGCCATTGCTCCTATTGTCTCCTAAAATAGTAATCAAATTAATGTGCAGGTACAAAAAAGAGGAAAGACAGACTGGGGATAAATACCAATTACTTGATCAGAATTCAAACTTTATCATTTATTAATTAGACTGTTAGGACCTAACTTTGATCAATGTCTTAGTTAGTTGGTTTTGATAAAGGAATATACATATAGAACAGGGTTTATATCAAAAGAGGAAGACTGTCAGTCATGACCAAATCAAACTTCATATTCATTCCTCAGTGTATCTCGACGCCATGAAGTTTGATAGTTATGATTCGCTTGTATACAATGATTACAATCAATCAAAAACATGAATCATATTCTCTTTAGTAAAGCCTTCAAGATCATCAAAATGCATCTCAAATCCTTATCGTAGAACATCTCTCGATAGCTAAGTCTTGTATGATCTCGACTGTACCTATGACTTCATTCCTTCCCGATGTGCCTATCACTTTGTCTCAATCTCCGTTACCACAATCTCAACCAATGTGGAACCCGGATCTTCACAAACCTGTCAAGTTCACCAATGAAGACCAATGAAGACCACCGAAGACCCTCTAGAAGCTCTCGCCCATGCTCACACTCAAGCCGCCATGAAGACCCGCATGTGGACAAGTGGGACAAAGACCGCCAAAGCTCATTAATGTAGCTGCAACAGTCATATTCCAACGGCTACATTGAAGGGTATAAATAGAGGAGTTCTTCCTCTACACATACAACTGAAAAATACTCATTTTCACAGTCAAAAACCCTTTCCACACACCCACACACACCTCCTGTAATTCACACACACACTCACCAATCCTTTTCCTTCAAACTCGTTCCAAACCAAACCCCTCACCCCAAAACCTTTGCCTCCACAACAAAACACCCCTTAGTGTGTTAATTCACAAAATCCAAAATCCTAAGACTGTACTTTAGGTGTAGAATTAGTTTGTAATCACTCAAGATCGTACTTTGAGTGTATTAGTTGTTTTGTAAAATCTTGAGATCGTACTTCAAGTTGTAAAACACTTAAGATCGTACTTTAAGTGTATCCCTAGTTGACTGTACTAATTAGGAAGAGGAAGTTCAAGGAACTTGCCTGAATCAATCATTTGTAATTTTTGTTGATTAAAGATTATAATAAAATTGATCTCACTTGTCAAGTTTGACAGTGGGGGTGGATGTAGGAGGAGTGAACTCTGAACCACTTTAAATTCTCTGTGTTATTACATTTTTGCAATCACATTCACACACTTGCATTATTTCTTTGTGTTTCTTGTCCTATCATTATTTCAAACCTCTCTTATTCCGCCGCACAATTCAACTATCATCCGACGCCTAAGCCAATACCATAGCCGTCGATCATCTGCATATTAACAAAGGGCCTTTCAATTGGTATCAGAGCTTGTCTTCACACTCAAAAGTCTAACAACTTGTGAAGGATTCTCTTCAAACCCACCATGCCTCAACCAAGAAGAAATAATGAGAAAGACATCCCACACATTGATGACTGTGGATCTTTTGAGATCTATGCTTCAAAAATAAAAACATACCTTGATGCAAACAAGATATGGAATTGGTATGTTCTTGAGAAATGAAGTGTCCTATCCAACTCAAATCAGTACCACGGAGGACCAAGTAAGATCAAATCCCCAGAAACTTGGTCTGAAGCTGAAAAGCAATTGATAAGTGCAAACTTGAAAGTCAAGAACATTCTTCAAAAGAGTGTAAATGACTCTCTAGCACAAGAAATTGCTAAGGAACCAAATGCCAGAACAACATGGGCTCTTATTCAAACCAAGTTCACTAAACACTCCAGTGTTAGGACACAAAACTTGTACAACTTGCTCAGGCAATTAGACAACTTCAAGTTCTACCCTGGAGAAAAGGTGAGTGCTGCTCAGCCAAGGTTTGAGAACCTTGTTAGATCAATTGCTGATCATGGAAAAACCTTTGAACAACAAGATCTCTGCCTCAAGATTTACTCAAATCTCCCTCAAGAATATGAGAAGGTAGCATTACTCTATTAGAGAAGGATCCGAGTGGAGCACCACTGACAGGTTGAGCAATACTTTGGAAAGCTTGAAGCTTATGAACCGGAAGGTATGATAAAATTCCATCGCCCTTTCCATTTCACAAACCTTAGCTTTAACCGCACAAGAAACCGTCCACAAGCCAATCACTCACCAAGACATTGAGACCATTGTCAATAATGCCCTTCAAAAGATAAACATCGCCTCCAAACCCGCTCAGCAAACAGATTCTCCCAAGAAGACATTCCAAGCCTCATTTCCATGGTCATTGCCAGAAATGCCATGAAATTCTCAAAAGAAATCTTTTGACAAAAAATTCAATCCCTCCACATCTAATGCTCAACAAGACAAATACAAGAAGACAATTGATTGCTTCAATTGTGGAAAGCAAGGACATTACTCTTCCGATTGCCCCGAACCAAGGAAACCTAGGGACAATCGTACGCCTAAGAAGATGACCTACTCAAAGGAGATCATTCACAGCTTCTAAGTGCAACCGCTTCAATTGCTCCAAAAATAAACATGACAAAAACAAAGAGCAAGTCATGATTGCCGACTCATCAAAATTCGGTGATGAAGAGTATATGTCAAGTGATGACTCGAAATTGAAGGAGAAGAAGCCATGATATGCCTTATGGTCGAAGATGATGAAGAATCGACAATGAGGAAGAAATGGAAGCACTTGCTGCTGCTGATGAACTAAAAGAGGTACATGATTTTAACTCTTTAAATATTGATGGTTTTAAACAATTGCACTCTTTTAATTCAAACCAAAAAATAAAAAACTAGCTTTGCTTCACTGGTCAATGAAAATCTTTCCCAATCCTCAACCATTGACACCCTCACAAAAACCATTTCGAGCTTGAGAAAGCATGCCAAGGGCTAAGAGATCAATGCATCATGCTTTGAAAAACAAAACAAGGATCGATGAGACATCAAGTAATCATGAAAACTGCCAAAAACTCATTAATCTTGAAAAAAAATGATGCTCTTAAAAAGAGAATAGATTCATGGAACATGTCAAGCAAAGCATTATCACTTTTCACCTATACCTAAAGGCGTCCCAGTGATAAAACAGGATTGGTGCCGATAATCCACGCAAAAGTATACTCTCCTCCCACCGGTGAAAGGGCCATTGAAAAAATGGTTCTAGAAAACCTTAGCTCGGGCAAATATCAAACTCAAACCTACCTGTTCAAACCAAAGAAAAATCAAAAGAAATCTTGGGTGGTCCTAGTCAACCAAAGGAAGGACCAAGTAGAATTCAAGGAAGCAAGTATATTTGGGTTCAAAAAGGAGCCAATATAACAGAAGAAGCCAAGTGCCGCAAGAATGTGCTAGTCAGCCAAGTCCTGTCTGATACCCAAGGGTTGACAGACAGCACCAAGGCATGACATGCATGCCCAAGGCCTCGACATACAACCAAAATCTTCCAAACAACAAAGAACCCCAAGGCAACAAAAATTCTACAACAAACATAGATACACCAAACAACAAAAACCTCAATGGCAATACTCAAATGGTAGAAGCCATGCAAATCAAAATGACTCTCCTGATCATCCTCTTCAAATAACTTTCGCTTCAACCCCAATACAACAATCCAAACCACTTCTTCAATCCATCCCAATCTGTCCTCACACCTTACATGATGCAAATCATGTCATATTATCATACCCTAAACCAAGCTTCTTCAACAAGGGACCAATGAACAAAGCTAGGGTTCCAAAGAAAAACTAATCCTTCGGACCCAATAGAATAAAAAAGGGTACCATAAAATTTACTTTCTTTTGCAGTACTCAGAAAGGACTTTGGTATTTAGATAGTGGTTGTAGTAGACATATGACCTTCAATAAAGACTGGTTGCAACAATATTCCCTAAAAATGGTCCAAATGTAACCTTTGGTGACAATTCCCAAGCTAAGGTCAAAGGATCAGGAAATCTTGTTACAAAAGATATCATTTTTACTAATGTATCCTATGTAGAGGGTCTCAAACACAATTTGATCAGCATTAGTCAAATCTGTGACAAGGGATATCATGTTGTTTGCACTAAAGACAAATGCAATCGTTAAAGATAAAAACAATAAAGTCATCCTAACTGGATCAAGAAAAGGAAATCTCTATTGCTTAAACTTAGAGATTGTGGAAACTTCAAATGCTCACCGCCTTCGTCTTTCAATCAATCGATATGTCATGGCTACGGCACAAGAGATTGGCTCACCTCAATCACAAAACCATTTCCAAGCTTGCAAATTCCAATCTTGTCGCAGGTCTACCAAAGATCCCATTCAAAAGGATAAACTTTGCAAAGCATGCCAATGTGGGAAGCAAAAGAAATCTTCATTCAAACCCAAGACCAAGTTGGACACCTCAAGACCTATTGAACCGCTTCATATGGATCTTTTTGGACCCATAAGAACTAGATCTTTAGGAGGAAAAAGATACTCCCTAGTTGTTGTTGATGATTTCACAAGATTCACTTGGATCATTCTTCTTGAATCCAAAAGTGACACCCTTAGTCCGTCTCGATAAAGCTATTCAATAAAATTCAAAATCAAAAGGGACATCTATCATCAAGATCAGATCGACCATGGGAAGGAATTTGAGAACACCGAGTAGAAGAATATTGTGATTCCAAAGGCATTGATCACAATTTTTCAGCCCCAAGAACTCCCCAACAAAATGGTGTTGCCGAAAGGAAAAGCAGTGACAATTTGTGAGGCAAAGAAGAACAATGTGCCGTTAGAACACAATCTCCCAAAGTATTTTTGGGGTGAAGTCACATTACCGGCAGTGTATGTTCAAAAAAAACACTAATCAACAAATTCCACAAGAAGACTCCATATGAATTATGGAATAACAAAGTCCCTACAATTTCTTACTTTCACACTTTGGAAGTAGATGCTTCATCCACAACAATGGCAAGAACAATTTGGACAAATTTGACTCCAAAAGTGATGAAGGAATTTTTCTTGGATACTCTAACACAAGCAAAGCTTATAGAGTTTACAACAAAAGAAGACTTGTTGTGGAAGAATCAATTCATGTTGACTTTGATGAAAACAATGATCAAAGTGTAATTGTGTGATTTTGATGAAGGTTTGGGAAACCTGATAATCTTCCCTGAAGCTTCTCCCATTCTTGACTCATCTGGTTCTCAATCATGAACAAGATTCATCAAATCTTCCATACATGGTTCCAAGAAACTCATCCGACACCCATCCTATGCCGCATGTACCCATGAACTATCTCACTCTCATCAACAACCAATACACCCAACCAAGTCAACAAAGAATCACTCCCACTTCCAATCCAATTGATGAGGAAGAAAATTTTCAAATAAATGGTCATCCTCGACTAACCCTTCTCAAAATTTTCCCTTAGCCGATGTATCAACCCTTAGCCGACGGCCATCCCATTTCCTCATGTAATCCATCTTCTAGCCATTTTCCATCTCCATCCAATAATCCTCTTTCTCCTCCCAAAAAGAATGATGAAACTACCATTACCCACATCATTCCACCCAATAAAGATCTTTACATCGCCTTCAAATTGATAAAACCCCTGTTCCGGACAACATTCCTTTTCTCATGAGTGCATTCATATCCCAAGTGGAACCAAAGAAGATAAATGAAGCACTCCAAGATGCCGATGGATTGAAGCCATGGAAGAAGAACTAGAGCAGCTTTGAAAGAAACAAAGTACGGCAAC
The DNA here is from genome assembly GCA_022495995.1 of Adenophora triphylla var. japonica. Classification (NCBI taxonomy): domain Eukaryota; kingdom Viridiplantae; phylum Streptophyta; class Magnoliopsida; order Asterales; family Campanulaceae; genus Adenophora; species Adenophora triphylla. Next base: position 55,557 of record JAFEMH010008081.1, on the reverse strand, counting down.
TTGTTCCTAAACCAAGAAATCAAACCGTCATTGGAACAAGATGGGTTTTTAGAAACAAGATGAATGAAGTTAAGGTGTTGTAATTAGAAACAAAGCCAGGATCGGTTGCTCAAGGATACGACAAGAGGAAGGCATTGACTATGATGAGACCTTTGCACTCGCTGCAAGACTTGAAGCTATAAGGCTATTCCTTGCCTATGCTTCATTCAAGAAGATGAAAATATTCCAAATGGATGTCAAGAGTGCATTTCTAAATGGAGTTTTAAATGAAAAGGTCTTCAGTATCTCAACCCCTGGATTTGAGCACCCAAAGTTTCCTGATCATGTTTTCAAACCGAACAAAGCATTGTATGGGCTCAAACAAGCACCAAGAGCTTGGTATGATACCCTATCTAAATATCTCCTTGGAAAAGGCTTTACCAAGGGCCATATTGATAACACTCTATTTATCAAAAAATATGGAAATGATCAGTTGCTCATCCAAGTCTATGTTGATGACATCATCTTTGGCTCATCAAATGAGGACCCGTGCATCGAATTTGGAGATATCATGAAGGATCGGTTTGAAATGAGCATGATTGGTGAGCTCACCTTCTTCTTAGGACTCCAGTCAAACAAATGAAGGAAGGAATCTTCATCAACCAAGCTAAATATACAAGGGATATGATCAAGAAGTTTGACATGCAAACCGCTTCCTCGCCAAAACACCCTTGTCAACCACAACCAAACTCCATGTCGATCTAGATGGTCAAAGTGTAAACCCAACACTTTACGTAAGCTACATTGGATCTCTTCTTTATGTAATGGCCTTCAAGACCCGACATCATGTTTAGTGTATGTCTCTGTGCTAGATTTCAAGCTAATCCCAAAGAATCTCATCTCTCTCGCTGTCAAGAGAATTCTTAGATATCTCAAAGGAACCCCGACTTTGGCTTATGGTATCCTACTGAATCCCCATTTTCTTTAATTGGATTCACCGACTCGACTACGCCGGATGTAATCTTGATAGAAAATCCACAAGTGGTGGATGCCAGCTCATTGGCTCAAGAATAATTTCTTGGTCAAGCAAAAAGCAAACCTCAGCAGCCACCTCAACTCGAGGCCGAGTATATTGTCGTTGTGCTTGTGTTGTTCACAAATTCTCTATCTTAAAAGTCAACTTCAAGACTTTGGAATGGAATTATCCAACATTCCCATCTTTTGTGACAACTCAAGTACTATTGCCATGATCGAAAATCCCGTCCAACATTCAAAAACAAAGCATATTGAGGTCGACATCATTTCATCGTGGATCATGTTCAAAAAGGGAATATCAACCTTGCAAAGTTTGCACCGAGGACAATGTCTCGATATTCTCACAAAAGCCATGGATGAAAAGAGATTTGAGATACTAAGAGAGCCATGCTTGGTATGATAAATATGCCAAAATAAAAGGTTGTTCTTCATAAATAAAAAAAAAAGGTTACATACCGGGTAATTCCGTCACAATGTTGCCTCGACGCCTATTCCCTCATAAATAGTTCTGATAGCTATCCACTGATAGCTATCTTTTCAAAACCATGAAAACCAAAGACAACAACAAAAACATACAAAATCATAAAACAACCCTTGAAATCTCTCTCTATCATCATCCTTCACCCAACAAAAGCTTCCTCCAAACCATACAATCTTCAAAACAAGCTCCCCTCTTCAAACCCACAGGTTAGCTGTCAGACATTCTTTGGAAATATCACAGCCTCTCCCCTGCACCCTCCTCCAAAGACTCATTCCTTCATTTCTAGCCTCCTGAGTTGATTGCAAGGTTTGTTGGTACCGGCAACCACACCGGGTGCCTCTCCAAGAAAGGATCAATGGAAGTGATTGAATATTGGAGAGAAGGACTTGCCCTTCTAGGCCACTCACTCTTCAATCGGATCATACGCTGAAGCAATCCCTCCATTGGAGTAACAAAGCTAAATTCTCCTTAAAAAGAACCATTCCCTGTGATTGCAAATGGTTGACCAACACTTGACTCCACTCTCTCCACAGTAGGTACCCTTGCAGGGCTGAAACAACCTATAACCTGGTTGAACAGGTATGAGATGGTTGAAGAAGGAGATATATGCACTCCTGCAAAGTTATCTCCTCTCCCTTCCAACAAACCAACTCCTGGAGAGAGAGAATCCCTGCTCACAGGTGTATAAAGCTTATCTTGCTCAACCTTCTTCCTGACAGCTATGCTTCTCTCCTTAGCTGTCTGAGCTCTGTCCTGCTTTACCAACTCCCCCAATGTGTATACTCTTTCTACCTTACTCCTTCCCTTACTTGACTCTCTTTGATCAACTTTGATTGTCTTCCCAAAAAGTCTTATTCCTTCTCCCTCTTTACTGTCAATCTTTTCCCTGACAGCTACCTCCTTCATCTCTATGTCTTCATCAACCCTTACTCTCTTGTTCTTACCCTTATCATTCACTCTCTCTGAACTTTCAACAATATTGAAAGTCTCTCTATCTATCTCCATCTCATCACTCATCAAATCATCCTCACTATTTTTCCCAAAGACCAATTGTTTTGTCATTTGAGCCATAACCTTGGATTAAACTTTGAGGAAAATCTTCCCATTTTTGTTTGTAAATCAATCGAATAATTTTCCCTCTCGAAGTTTTCATTGTTTTATAGGCAAATTTTCACCTAGCTATCTCGCATACCATCATCATTCAAACTAGCTTAACTGTCAGAGATTTCTTTCAACAGCTAGGTTAAAGCAAACTTTAAGTGATTTGATCGTGTTAATTGCTCACAATTGTCACTTCCTTCGCCGCCTCTTCCACTGCAAATCTCCTTGAAAAAGAGAATGTTCTTCTTGTGTTTTGTGGGAATTAATGTCTCAACGTGGGGAAGGGTAAAAACCACTGTTCATATGAACAGTTACTTAACTTTGAAACCCCCAATGCTCATTAAAACCCACGTTCCACTCATCATTTATCTCTCTCTCTCTCTTTCGCAATCACCAAAATTCCTATTTCATTAATTCTCAGTTTAAAATTTGTCTCCTTCCCTCTCCAATCCACCATCGTATTTCTTCAACCCTAATTCTTGTTAGACATCAATGGCAGACCCAAAAGCAATGTACCCAGATGCTCATGGTTATTTCATCAAACCTAATTTCTATGAGACTGAAGTTGGAATTCTCATCAAGGAACTTCTTGAGGTAAATGAATTACTTGATTTCATGGGAGCTAGACCTCCAATTTATGAAGAGTTATGCAGAGAAATTTATTTGGTTGGCAACAGAAACAGAGAGAACAACTCAATAACTGCCACCATAGATAATGTAAAGATCACCATTACTCAAGAAATGGTTAGCAAGGTCTATGGGATCCCAAATAGAGAAGATTCTGTGAAAAATATTTGGGATAGAGGGTCAGACAGGCTGAAGACAGTTTATGAGAAATTTCTTGGGATTAAGGTCCATGACTTCAAGGCTGTTCAAGACAAAGCAATGGTGAAAAACAAAGATGATATCTTCAAATCAACCCTAATGGATGTGGTTAACAAAGCCATTGATGGCAAGCAATCCTCATTTGATCAAATGGGATCAAATGAATGGAAGCAAATGCTAAGCTTGATGACCAAGGACACAACCGGTGTATTGTCCTTCTCCACAACTTTCACTCAAAGAGTCTCAACCTCTACTCTCAAGTTCAAAAAACAAGGTGGGAAGATGAACAACTTCAGGTTTATGAGTGGAATTCTTCATGATCTAATCCCTAAGCTCAAAACCCCTCTACCCAAGAAGTGGCTGAAGACAGTGAAGCTGTCAGAAACAAGATGTTTCAATGAAAGAACCTTTTCATTGAAACAAAAGAAAGGAATTGTTATGAAGGCTGGAGATATGAGCCTTGAAAGTTTCAAAGAAGCCCAAGAAAAGATGCTTGAAGAAACAAGAATAAATCTTGATCATTGGAAAGAGTTGATAGCTTTGGCTACAAGTAGGAGAATAAAAAGAGGAGTAAAGACCAATGTCAAGAAAACTAGAGTGCTAAAAAGGACTGTGGTATCTCCTAGCAAGAAAAGCAAAAGCAAGGATGATCCGGTAAAATTAGGCGATGCAATGAGTGAAGGAACCATATCCGATGTACCATGCTAAGGATGTTGAAGAAAGAGGTGATGTTGATAGCCATAGAGATGACACCATGGAGCAAACTCATGATGGTGATGCTGATGTAGACCCTCAAGAACTCCAGGCAGCTATCAAATTGTCAAAAACACAGCATAAAGGAAAGCATCCTCTCGACAGCCTATCCCTACAAAGCGCATAAATACGATCTAAGGTACAACCCTCCTTATCCATTCCTTCTAAAACTTTACCAAAGAAAAGAAAACTATAAAAGAAAGCCCCCAAAGCCAAGAAAACCAAAATAACTACCCCTTCCATTTCCCCAAAATCCACTTCTGTTAGTCCAAGAGTGGACAAGTCATCCACACCCACTCAGTCATCGATCGCCATTGAAGCCATTCTTAAACTCAAAGAACCATCACAGAAGCAACCTTTAAGGGGGAACATTGATGAGAATATCCCCTCCACCCAACCTCAACAGTTAACCAAAATCCTGAAAGCAATTGATGCTATTGAATTGGATGGAAACCCTGACACTGAAAAGGCTGTTCTTTTGTATCTTGATGATATTCTAAGTGAAGAAGAATCTCAGAATGGCCCTAGATGAACTCGGACTTAGGTTTATGAAGAAAAGAAGTGGACCAAAGAGTCATCTAATAACCCCAAGGTGACACTTATGAATGTAGATAGCCATACCTTCCCTTCCATTCCTGAGACCGAACTCTCGTAAATGATCCCGCCCCAACCGTTGAAATTGAAAGGGGGAATCTTGATAATACTTCTAAGGTCATTCAAAATCTCAAGAAGGTTGGAGTTGAGATTAATCCCATTCTTGTCTCAAAAGGAGAATCAATTGTGAATGCTTGCAAAGGCCTTGTGCTTGATGGAACTCAAGAAAATGAGGAAGCTATGATAGCTATCCTTGAGAAAAGGTTGGCCAAAAGTGAAGTAAGGGCAGCCTTGAATCTCCTTAAATCTCAATTCACTTCCAATTCTCTTAATCAAAGTCTTGGCCAAACCTCTCGAGTCAATCCCAACCGTTTCAACCCAACCCTCTGCACCTTCCAAGCCAACTTCTCCAATCCCTGAAAATGAACTTTTTGAAGCCTCTCCTCATAGTCCAATACTTGCTGGACAAGGTCAAGACTTCTCTGATAGTGATCCAATTCTATCCAAATTCCGACTGACTATCCAAGCCGGTTCCATTCCTCCTCTCAAAATCAATCCTTTCTTCCCAAGAAAGAACCCTGGATGCTTAGCTGTGGCATTGATTTCTCTATTTCTTCCATCAAGACAGCAAGAAAAGGGTTAGCCCATATGTCTCATTTTCCAGACATTGTAAATCCCTTTACCTATCCAAAATCTTGGGAACTGTCAAGAAATGGGATGATTGTAGTGGCAAGAAACCTTGCTGGGTTAGTTTTCTTTGCCTATGAAAAATGGCAAGTATCAAGAACCTCATCAACTTCCAACTTTGTTCACCAAATCCCATCATTCCCAAAGTTCATCACTCCCAATACTCTTCTTGATTGGGAAGTTCTTTTCAGCCAACTCATCTCTCCATCTCTCAATTCATGCCTGTATATGCCAAAGGGTCTAGTCTTCACCCTCTGCATTGACCTTGCAAAATCCTTTTTCCTTTCTCTGTTTGAACAAAAGTATGCCCTCATGCTTTTAATAAGCAAAATGGTCAACATCTTTCCCCCAACCCTTAATCCAGGAATTGAGCCCTACCTTTCTCCCTTCTTCACTGTTGATCCCATGAACTTCACCTCACCCAATGAAAACTCTCACTTCATGAACTTGGTCTCTATTTCTGAGATCAAAGAATTCAGAGAATCCATGGCTGACCATCAAAACGTAGACCAAAACTGTTATTGATCTTTCCTCGTACTCGACGGTGATGATGATGATGCTCCTTCAAGTCCTGATCAAGAACCTCCTATTACCATCCCATCTCCTACATTTACCAATCCTCCTCAGCAATCCACTCATTCCTTTCATGATACTCAAGTCTCAGTTCAATCACAACCAGATCAAACCATTGTGCCCATGAAGATCAAAAGAACAAGGACCAAGAAGAAACATTTGTGGGGCACAATGAGAATCAGAAATGATCAGATGCACCTTACAAGAGCTCAACTAAAGTCAAAAGAAGATGAATTCTTCAAGTATGATGAGAGAATGTCCTGGGAATGGAACAATGAATTCTACTACAGAGGAGTAGAGCCAGACATGAGAAGAGAACTAGAGGAAGAAAGAAATCTGATTATTTCAGTCAGGCAAGAAAGAGAGGAGTTCTATGATCAACTGGCTGATGATTGATATGTAGTTTTATGGAACAATTTTTGGTGTGTTAAAACAATTTGTTTTGATTGGGTCAGTTTTTGTATCTGTAATCTGTGAACCTTTTCATCATGAGATTAAATTCATGGATTTCAATCTCATTCTGGCTATTTGTGCTTGCTATAAATCCTTGTATTATTTCTTCTATTATTTCTCTTATCAAATGTGAAAACATGTTCTAAAATAGATCTTCCTTTACCAAAAAGGGGGAAATTGTTAGGACCTAACTTTGATCAATGTCTTAGTTAGTTGGTTTTGATAAAGGAATATACATATAGAATAGGGTTTATATCAAAAGAGGAAGACTGTCAGTCATGAACCATGACTGACCAAATCAAACTTCATATTCATTCCTCAGTGTATCTGACAGCTATGAGTTTGATAGTTATGATTCAGTTGTATACAATGATTACAATCAATCAAAAACATGAATCATATTCTCTTTAGTAAAGCCTTCAAGATCATCAAAATGCATCTCAGTCCTTATCAGAGAACATCTCTGATAGCTAAGTCTTGTATGATCTGACAGCCATGACTTCATTCCTCTGACAGCCATCACTTTGTCTCAATCTCTGTTACCACAATCTCAACCAATGTGGAACCTGGATCTTCACAGCTGTCAAGTTCACCAATGAAGACCAATGAAGACCACTGAAGACCCTCTAGAAGCTCTCAGTTCATGCTCACAGCTCAAGCCAGCTCATGAAGACCTGCATGTGGACAAGTGGGACAAAGACCAGTCAAAGCTCATTAATGTAGCTGCAACAGTCATATTCCAACGGCTACATTGAAGGGTATAAATAGAGGAGTTCTTCCTCTACACATACAACTGAAAAATACTCATTTTCACAGTCAAAAACCCTTTCCACACACCCACACACACCTCCTGTAATTCACACACACACTCACCAATCCTTTCCCTTCAAACTCTGTTCCAAACCAAACCCTCACCCCAAAACCTTTGCCTCCACAACAAAACACCCCTTAGTGTGTTAATTCACAAAATCCAAAATCCTAAGACTGTACTTTAGGTGTAGAATTAGTTTGTAATCACTCAAGACTGTACTTTGAGTGTATTAGTTGTTTTGTAAAATCTTGAGACTGTACTTCAAGTTGTAAAAACACTTAAGACTGTACTTTAAGTGTATCCCTAGTTGACTGTACTAATTAGGAAGAGGAAGTTCAAGGAACTTGCCTGAATCAATCATTTGTAATTTTTGTTGATTAAAGATTATAATAAAATTGATCTCACTTGTCAAGTTTGACAGTGGGGGTGGATGTAGGAGGAGTGAACTCTGAACCACTTTAAATTCTCTGTGTTATTACATTTTTGCAATCACATTCACACACTTGCATTATTTCTTTGTGTTTCTTGTCCTATCATTATTTCAAACCTCTCTTATTCCGCTGCACAATTCAACTATCATCTGACAGCTAAGCCAATACCATAGCTGTCTGATCATCTGCATATTAACAAAGGGCCTTTCATAGACTATTATCATAAATGCTATTAAAAGTCTCTAAGAAGGCCATCTGTGCATACCCAAAAGCTAAAAGATAGAACTGGTAAGAGGCTGAAGACAGGAATAATTTGACACAGTGCTTACTCTGGACAAAGAGTCGTGAACTCCCAATTTGAATATAATGTTTCTTTGACCTTTTCATTGTATTTCAGTGGATCACTTTGGTTAGAAGACATGCTGAGGTGGTTGCAGACGATAATATTGTTTTCCTCGTCTTTAAGAAACTTTGCAAGGTAAACATAGATGCATCTAGCAGTTACTTACTATTGACTGAACAATAGTATTCTAATGAGATCTATGCCTTTTTCTACCCTCAGAGCCGACCACTTTTAGACTTGAGCAAGGAAAAGGCTTCACTCGTAAGTAACATTGTTCCTTTGTTTCTTAGACATAGACTTGTAATCAAAGTACTATTTACATGTAAGGCAACACGGTTCAGATAATGTTATGTTACAAGTGCAGAAACTTCAAGAGCAGCACAATTGTATTCCAGATGAACACTATGTGGCGACTTTACTTACGGTAAGAACTCTATATTAAAAGTTGGATCCAATTATCTTATTATGCTTGTATTTGATATATACTCGTTATGAAACTGCTAAATGATCCCCACATTAATATTACACCTATGTGATTATGGTCAAATGTTTTATTTTTGTGCTTTCTTCAATTCTTGGAAGTACTAAAGTGAAAACATGATAAAAGATGAGGGGTGAACATCAATTTATCCTGCCTTTGTCCTAAAGTAAAACCATTTTGGAAGTACTAAAGTGAAAACATGCATAAAGTTGATGGGGTTTGAGGTTACCTTTTATGAGAGTTGGTGGTGGTGTTGTTGGGCACAACTTTGTTTACAGAAGGTGATGAAAATGGCTTCTTCTTTGCAACGGCTGCTTCTTATCCTCGATTTGGCGTTATTTAAAGTGAATAATGAATGATTGGCGTTAAGAGAAGAAAGGTGAATGATTGGCGTTATTTAAAGAAATGAAAATAATCATTTAATCATCGTAAAATCTAGGGAGAAACGCGTTTCTCCATAAGTTATGGAGAAACGGGTTACGGGTATCCAGAAGCTATTGAAAGGATATCCAGAAACTTTTTGTATTGGCCATGACCTTGTCCCATGGTTACTCGGATATCGATCTCAAAGGTTACGGATATCCGTAACCCTTGAAAGGATATCCGAGAAGCTTATGAAAGTGATATCCAGAAACCTTCAAAATGATATCCGAGAAACTTTCAAAATGTTTCGGATATTCATTTGATGGTTTACGGATATACATTTGAAGGTTTACGGATATCGAGAAAACCTTCAAATAAGCATTTCTGGTCTTGGCCTTGGATTTGGCTTCAAATATGTTTCGGATATTCATTTGATGGTTTACGGATATACATTTGAAGGTTTACGGATATCCGAGAAACCTTCAATAAGCAATTTGTGGTCTTGGCCTTGGATTTGGCTTCAAATCTATTTTTCGGATATCCGCCCAAAGGCTTACGGATATCCGTTCCAAAGCTTCGGATATCCGAACCCTTTGAGACTGATATCCAGAAATTTTCTTCTGGTTATCAAACGTATAGCTTCTGGCTATTAAAAACGCGTTTCTCCATAGTTATGGAGAAACGCGTTTCTCAGCAGACCTACTCTTTAATCATAGGCTTAATTGTAGTTGATAATAATAAACTGGAAATTTAATTTGGGAGATAATTACAAATAAAGTGGATTGATTTTGTGATTTTTAAATTCATATCCGAAATTTGAGATTTGTATATGGATTTATCGCGTAATTATAGATGGTAAATTCAATTTTGAAAAATTTGAGATATACTCCCTCCGTCCCCAACCTACATGCCCGGTTTGACTTTTCACGTAAATTAAGAAGAAAGTATTATATTGAAAGTGTTGTGAGTGTAATTTAAAAATAAGAGAGAGAATGAGTGGAGGGAATAGTAAATTATAATGGTGTTGTGAGTATTAAAATAATGTAGGAGAGAGAATGAGTGGAGGGAATAGTAAAGATTCATTTCCATTTTAGAAAATGTTCACGTAGGTTTGTAGGTTTGGGACCCCAAAATGGAAAGTGTACACTTAGGTTGGGGACGGAAGGAGTATTTCCTATTAATAATAGTTGCATAGGTTGTTTGGAACAAATTGTCACGTGGATAATGAATGATTGGCGTTATTTAAAGAAATGAAAATAATCATTTAATCATAGGCTTAATTGTAGTTGCTAATAATAAACTGAAAATTTAATTTGAGAGATAATTACAAATAAAGTGGTTGAAATTCGAGTATAATGATTTTGTGATTTGAATTGATTTGAATTGATGTTGTGATAAGGTTATAATTTTCCGTCCAGGTTATAACACCAGTCACACTCCCAAAAGTCTAAATTTTGTTAGCCAAAACTGAAAATCTTACAGAAAGAGCTCATCCCCCATCTAAATGATCTCATGTTCCGTTTGATTCAAAGTTGAAACACCTCAAATTGTAGGCAATTGATAATATTACTGATCATATCCATTCGATCTCTCTACTTCAATTCTTAAATTCTCTAATTTTCCTACCAACGAAAAACGTAAGAGTCAATATCTTGTTTGTTTGTAATATATTCAAATTGTTGCATTACACTCCCATTTCCAGAGGATATGAACTACTGTTTCCCAAATCATTTAGACCTAATTACACAATACATTATACATATGCAAACATGGATGTGTGTGTTAGTGTGTGTAAAAGAAATGCCGGAATTATTCATAGAACAAACTAAAAATGAAATTGAAAAGAACAATTACCTCTGCAGATTTTGGAAGCTTTAATTTGTAAAGAAATCAACTGTGGAGATTTGATTAGGGATCTTGGAAGAAGAAGAAGAAGAAATGAAGCCCAAGCTTTAAAATTACGGGACAATTTTCAAAAGCACCCCACGGAGAAAATATTTAAATTCCGAAATAAATAATAGAAAATACTCCCTCCGTCCCACCTTTTTATAGACTTTTGGGTTTTGCACGAGAATTAAGGAGGAAATATTATATTGAAAGTGTTGTGAGTGTGAAAATAAAATAGGAGAGAGAATGAGTGGATAGAATAGTAAATTATAATGGTGATGTGAGTATTAAAATAATGTAGGAGAGAGAATGAGTGGAAGGAATAGTAAAGATTCTTTTCCATTTTAGGAAAGTATATATTATTGTGGGACGCCCAAAATGGAAAGTTTATATATTATTGTGGGACGGAGGGAGTATTTAAATTCCAAAATAAAAAAGAGAAAAGTTGACTTTTAAGGACCAAAATGTGAATATAGCAAAAAATGTGAATTGGCTAAAATGGTATAATTTTATGGACCAAAATGCAAAAAATTGGCTAAAATTAAAGAATTTTAAGGATCAAAATGCAAAAAATAGGCAAAAATAGAAGAATTTTAAGGACCAAAATGCAAGATATCGGCGAATAAGAGCTTGCCACGTGGCTCGCTGTGGAGCTTGAAAATTCTTCTGCTTCTATATAATATATAAAAGCAGAAACATTTCAAGACCATACAGCTCGCCACGTGGAATTCCAAGTCAGCTCTATGTTCACCAATTATTAGCCGCCATGTGTCACATTCAATGAAGAGTTTTATTTTAGATTTTGATTTAAACACAAATTTTAGCTTTTAAATCCAAACAAAATATTTTTAAACGTAATAAATTTAAACAACAGCGGTTCAACTACTTCATCCGAAAGAATGTGATGGTGGTAGAAAGTAGAAATATTATCTTGGAGCATGCACTGATTTCTCTTATCATTATCCCACATATTAGATTTTAGATTAGTTTATTTTATTGGATTAAATTTGATTTGTTTAAATAGTATTATTCTCTCCATCCTAAAATGAATGATTTTTTTCAAAATTTAATAATCATTTTAAAAAATTTAATTTTAATCTAGAAAAAATAATAAACATTCTTTTAATTCATTTTCAAAATTTTACATTTGTAAAAAATATAATGAATTATGAAAAAAAATTAAATCAAAAAAATTAAAAGAACATTTATTTTGAGACAATAATGGTCATTCAATCTATATAATATATAAAAGCAGAAACATTTCAAGACCATACAGCTCGCCACGTGGAATTCCAAGTCAGCTCTATGTTCACCAATTATTAGCCGCCATGTGCCACATTCAATGAAGAGTTTTATTTTAGATTTTGAGTTAAACACAATTTTTAGCTTTTAAATCCAAACAAAATATTTTTAAACGTAATAAATTCAAAGAACAGCGGTTCAACTACTTCATCCGGAATAATGTGATGGTGGTAGAAAGTAGAAATATTGTCTTGGAGCATGCACTGATTTCTCTTATCATTATCCCCCATATTAGATTTTAGATTATTAGATTAGTTTATTTTATTGGATTAAATTTAATTTGTTTAAATTGTATTATTCTCTCCATCCTTAAATGAATGATTTTTTTCAAACTTTAATAATCATTTTAAAAAATTTAATTTTAATCTAGAAAAAATAATAAACATTCTTTTAATTCATTTTCAAAATTTTACATTTGTAAAAATATAATGAATTATGAAAAAAATTAAATCAAAAAATTTAAAAGAACATTTATTTTGAGACAATAATGGTCATTCAATCTATATAATATATAAAAGCAGAAACATTTCAAGACCATACAGCTCGCCACGTGGAATTCCAAGTCAGCTCTATGTTCACCAATTATTAGCCGCCATGTGTCACATTCAATGAAGAGTTTTATTTTAGATTTTGATTTAAACACAAATTTTAGCTTTTAAATCCAAACAAAATATTTTTAAACGTAATAAATTCAAACAACAGCGGTTCAACTACTTCATCCGGAAGAATGTGATGGTGGTAGAAAGTAGAAATATTGTCTTGGAGCATGCACTGATTTCTCTTATCATTATTCCCCATATTAGATTTTAGATTAGTTTATTTTATTGGATTAAATTTAATTTGTTTAAGTTGTATTATTCTCTCCATCCTAAAATGAATGATTTTTTTCGAAATTTAATAATCATATTAAAAAATTTAATTTTAATCTAGAAAAAATAATAAACATTCTTTTAATTCATTTTCAAAATTTTACATTTGTAAAGATATAATGAATTATGAAAAAAAAATAAATCAAAAAATTTAAAAGAATATTTATTTTGAGACAATAATGGTCATTCAATCTATATAATATATAAAAGCAGAAACATTTCAAGACCATACAGCTCGCCACGTGGAATTCCAAGTCAGCTCTATGTTCACCAATTATTAGCCGCCATGTGTCACATTCAATGAAGAGTTTTATTTTAGATTTTGATTTAAACACAAATTTTAGCTTTTAAATCCAAACAAAATATTTTTAAACGTAATAAATTCAAACAACAACGGTTCAACTACTTCATCCGAAAGAATGTGATGGTGGTAGAAAGTAGAAATATTGTTTTGGAGCATGCACTGATTTCTCTTATCATTATCCCCCATATTAGATTTTAGATTATTAGATTAGTTTATTTTATTGGATTAAATTTAATTTCTTTAAATTGTATTATTCTCTCCATCCTAAAATGAATGATTTTTTTCAAAATTTAATAATCATTTTAAAATTTTTAATTTTAATCTAGAAAAAATAATAAACATTCTTTTAATTCATTTTCAAAATTTTACATTTGTAAAAATATAATGAATTATGAAAAAAAATTAAATCAAAAATTTTTAAAGAACATTTATTTTGAGACAATAATGGTCATTCAATCTATATATCTATATAATATATAAAAGCAGAAACATTTCAAGGCCATACAGCTCGCCACGTGGAATTCCAAGTCAGCTCTATGTTTACCAATTATTAGCTCCATGTGTCACATTCAATGAAGAGTTTTATTTTAGATTTTGATTTAAACACAAATTTTAGCTTTTAAATCCAAACAAAATATTTTTAAACGTAATAAATTCAAACAACAGCGGTTCAACTACTTCATCCGGAAGAATGTGATGGTGGTAGAAAGTAGAAATATTATCTTGGAGCATGCACTGATTTCTCTTATCATTATCCCCCATATTAGATTTTAGATTAGTTTATTTTATTGGATTAAATTTAATTTGTTTAAATTGTATTATTCTCTCCATCCTAAAATGAATGATTTTTTTCAAAATTTAATAATCATTTTAAAAAATTTAATTTTAATCTAGAAAAAATAAAAAACATTCTTTTAATTCATTTTCAAAATTTTACATTTGTAAAAATATAATGAATTATGAAAAAAAATTAAATCAAAAAATTTAAAAGAACATTTATTTTGAGACAATAATGGTCATTCAATCTATCTATATAATATATAAAAACAAAAACATTTCAAGACCATACAGCTCGCCACATGGAATTCCAAGTCAGCTCTATGTTCACCAATTATTAGCCGACATGTGTCACATTCAATGAAGAGTTTTATTTTAGATTTTGATTTAAACACAAATTTTAGCTTTTAAATCCAAAAAAAAAATATTTTTAAACGTAATAAATTCAAACAATAGCGGTTCAACTACTTCATCCGGAATAATGTGATGGTGGTAGAAAGTAGAAATATTGTCTTGGAGCATGCACTGATTTCTCTTATCATTATCCCCCATATTAGATTTTAGATTATTAGATTAGTTTATTTTATTGGATTAAATTTAATTTGTTTAAATTGTATTATTCTCTCCATCCTAAAATGAATGATTTTTTTCAAAATTTAATAATCATTTTAAAAAATTTAATTTTAATCTAGAAAAAATAATAAACATTCTTTTAATTCATTTTCAAAATTTTACATTTGTAAAAATATAATGAATTATGAAAAAAAATTAAATCAAAAAATTTAAAAGAACATTTATTTTGAGACAATAATGGTCATTCAATCTATATAATATATAAAAGCAGAAACATTTCAAGACCATGGGATATTATAATGCCCTAAACCAGTACTTTGGAAAAGAGAGCAATGAACAAAGCTAGGGTACCAAAGAAATTCTAATCCTTTGGACCCAAAAGAATAAAGGGTACCATAAATGTATTTTTTTGTTTTGTAGGAACCTAGGAAAGGAATATGGTACTTGGACAGTGGATGCAGCAGGCACATGACTTACAACAAGGAGTGGCTACAACAATATGTCCCCAAAAATGGTCCAAATGTAACTTTTGGTGACAATTCTCAAGCCAAAGTCAAAGGATCAGGAAACCTTGTTACTAAAGATATTATTTTCACTAATGTATCTTATGTAGAGGGTCTCAAGCACAATTTGATTAGCCTTAGTCAGATTTGTGATAAGGGATATCATGTTGTATGTTCCAAGAACCACTGCACTGTCAAGGATGTCAACAACATTGTCTGACAGCTAACCTTTTTCTCAATTCAAAAGCTTCTTACTCATCAAAACCAAACCTCATTTCTACCTTACAGAAATTCAAACACCATAAAAACAAGCCTAAATCCATATTACCAAAAGCTTCATCAACCCTCCTTCTCATCTCAGCAAGCACCTCTGAAAAGCCTTGACAGCTAAGGACTGTCAATCTTGTTTATCCCATAGCTGATCTTGGAAGCAATCATCCCCATATCCTCTATCACTATAAATAATGTCTGGAGCTTGATATGCACTCTCTTTGATATCTCCATATCTCTCCAACCAAACAGGGTGCCTTTCCATAAATGGATCAATAGCAGAGGTTGAGAACTGTAAAGAAGGACAGACCCTCCTTGGCCACCACTCTTCAACTGCATTATAGGGAGGATACTCACTAAGTGGTGAGATAAAGCTGAAGGTACCTGAAGAATTTGCACTTGCTCGTGCAATGATAGCTTGATCCCGATCGAGGACCTTCATCCTCCTCACCATTTAGAGCAACTGGACTCAAACACTTGAGAAATTGAGAAAACAACTTCATATAGACTTTGGAAGGAGAACTTTGCACTCCCCGCAAAGTTATCTCCAGTTCCTCAAGAACTGTTTGGCTAAGAGTTAGAGAATCCTCAGTAACAGTTGTGAATTCCTTAACAGTATGAAATCGTTGACCAATTTGTGTGTCAACCTTAATCCTTTCTCATCAACTGTCCAAGCTTCACTAGCTCTCCCAAGGTATAAACCCTCTCCACCTTGTCCTTAACTGGCCTACTTGATTCTCCTTCTCTCTCCTTCCTTAATGCCTTAACCTTAGCCTGTCAGATCACTGGTTCCCCCTTCAACTATCTTAGCCTTACCCTTACTTTTTGCTTTCTCTCTCAACCTATTTTCCTCACCTTCCAAAAGTGCTAATCTCTCCTCCTCCCAAAACTTCTTTCTTATCTCTCTCTCCTTCAACTCCTCCTCCTTATTGGGATCATCTTTTAGTATTTGATCCACCTCCCGCTCCAAACCTATATCGGTTGGAGCCTATATGACAGAAACTCCCTCTCAAACCTTGCCTCTCTTGTTTCATCTACCCTTGGACTTTGAAAAACAAGTCTCTTTGCGATCTTAGCCATTTTGCTAGGACTGAACTTTGAAACAAGTCTTCCCATTTGCTATGAATGAAATGGATTTGGTAAAATTCTTCATCTCGAACCATTATCTTTTATAGGCAAATTCGGTTTCGATCAAATTAGTGGCAATGATCATTCAAAATAGACTTGGCCGGTAATTAAGTCTCGAAAGCTATGAATTTAGCTCTTGCCAAATCGAGGAAGTGTTTGGAACTTGCCACTAACAAATATTCATTAATTTCTCTGTTTATTCCCTCTCGAAATTTCGTCTTTGTGTACAGAAATAACTCCTTGTTTTGTGGGGAGTTATTGTACATGTAATGAGTAGTGGGACAAAAAACACTATTCATGAACAAATACTATCTTAAATGCTATCTTTTAACCGTTACACTAACCCACGTATTAGCCGTTCAAACAAACTCAAATTCCCTCCTTTAACTATCATTTAACCTTGCGAACTAATCCCTCGCTTAACAATCACCATTCTCTCTTCCAAATTCATTCTTTGATTCCCTCTGTTTTTGTCTCATAAACCCTAAAAACTTTATTGTTTCTAAGTTCAAACATGTCTTACCCAAGCCCATGGATACTACATCAAACCCGAGTTCTATGAGCACAATGTTGGAGCTCTCATCAAAGAACTCTTGGAATCCAATCATCTCTCGCAATATGATGGAAGCTCAACCTCCCATTTATGAGAAGTCGTGTTGCAGTGATTTTTATGAAAGGAGAAAGACAATCAACTGGAGCAATCAAAACCACCATTGAAGGTATCAAATCAATGTGACCCCAAGATTGTGTCCAAGGTTTACAACATTCCTATCAAAAGCAATGGTGTTTCAAATCTCTGGAATAGGAAAGACAACAACCTGGAACCATTCTACAAAAGGTTCTTTGACAAACCAAGCTGTAATTATCTATTGGTTCAGGACAAACCAATCAAAAAGAAGGAACTTGATCTGTTCAAATCAACCCTAATGGATGTTGTCATCAAAGGGTTTGATGGAAAGCAATCATCATTTGATCAAATAAGTCCTAATGAATGGAAGCAAGCCCTAAGTTTGATAACCAAAGAAGTAAACTGGAGTGTTGCTTTACTTCACAACTTTCAATTAGCCATTTCTCCCTCTCCCTGGAAATACAAGAAATAAAATCCAAGGATGAACAATTTTAGATTCATGAGTGGAATTCTCCATCACCTTATTCCAAGGTTGAATCCTCCCCTAAAGGATGAGTGGCTTGAGTCTGCATCTCTAGTATCAACCAGAAGCTTCAACTTGAGAACCTTCAAACTGAAGGGTAAGAAAAAATTAGAGCTTGGGACATTTCCGAGAATTTTGATGAAGCCTCTCAAAGATTGAAAAAGAAAACCGAGAAGGATATGAAGATATGGCAAATGGGATTGGTAAACATGGTGAATGACAAAAGATCCAAGAGAAAGCATGACAAAGGTGTTGTCATAAAAGAAAGAGCTCAAGAGACTTCTCCTTCCAAAATCAAAAGAAGAAAAAGCCTAGCCAAGATGAAGAGAACTGGAAAGGGAAAGAAGCTTAGTAAAGGAAAGCAAATCCAAGAAGAGGAAGCTGTTGAGCAAGAAAGTGCTCAAGGAACTGACAAAGGGAAGATGGTAGCCGAAGAGCAAGCCGACAAGAAGATACTCGCCGATCCTATTTTCAAGGACATTGATGAATATGATGGTGAAGAGGAAGAAATCCCTGATGTTGTGTATGCTGGTGAAGCTCAAGGTGATGAGTTTGATGAAGATATGAGAAGAGCTGTTGCTGAGTCACTAATGGAAGTAAGGACAGCTAAGGTTGGACAGTCATCTGGGACAGCCATGGAAGCTTCATCTCTGACAGCTAAGGTTGTCTCAAGTGCTGAAACCCCATCCAAGGTAACCTCTAAGCCTTCTCTTACTCTCAGTACTTTCTCTAGGAAGAGAAAAACAGATAAAGATGCTCCCCCATCCAAAAAGATGAAACCATCCACTCCTCAACCCTCCTCATCCAAAGACCAATCTAGTTCACCTCATGACTCTGTGGCTCAAGGCATCCTATATCTTAATCCCTCTAACATTAGTCCAAATGAGCCAAGTGTTGAAAAAGATAGGGGGAATAGCTCTAGCTCACGAAAAGGATGAGCCTCGTTAAGGGGGAATAAAAGTCCTATGTCTCCCATTCTCGACAGCCTATCCCTCTCTCCAGCCAAGAATCACCCTCCGATAGTCCCTCGAGGATCCTTCCCCCATCCCCGAAAACATTTTCAAAGCATCTCGAAGGACTTTCCTTAGAAGATCCCAAGCATGTCCCCGTCAGTTACCTATTACTTGAGACAAGTGCTAACAGAGGAAGAAACTCAAAAAGCCTTGAAACTTATCAAAAATGTAGATTTGTCCAAGAAAGCTAGCATTCCCGCACCCGAACCCATTCCCGAACTCCGAACCTCAATCCAAGTTTGTTGAATCTCGTTCAAATTCAAGAACCTCATGTTGTTACCCAAGATACCGAGCCCCAACCCGATCTTGAAACCGAACCTCAACCCGATCTTGAAACCGAACCTCAACTCCGATCTTGAACCGTAACCTCAACTCCGATCAAGAATCTCAATTTAAACCTAGTGAGCCCGATCAAAACCAAGAAACCGTTGATCCCTCCCTTGAATCTCGAAATCCTTCCTACTTGTGAACCTTGGATTTTGGATTGTGAAATTGACTTTTCCTTCCCCTCTATCATGGCTGCCCACCAAAGATTGAAGGATATTTCCCATTTCCCGAAATTGCCAATCCTCACCTAGTCTCCAATCCTTGGCCGTTAAGCAAAAATTCCATTATGATTCATGCAAGGAATAGATGTGGCCTCATAGTGTTTGCCCATGAGGAATGGAAAAAGTACGTAATAGCTCTCCCCAACTCCTTCTTTCACAAAGCCCCCTTGCTACCAAACTTCATGGATATCTCTACCATAATAGATTGGGAAATTCTGTTCTCCCAAACTTCTCTCTTCAAATATCAATGAATGCATTTATATGCCTTCATCCCCGGTGTATGCCCTATGCATTGAGCTTACCAAAGAAATGTATTGGAGGATTTACCTCAATAAATCCATTATCATGGCTTGTCATTGCAAGACCAAGCCTCGACAGCCTATGTTTCCTCCTTCATCTTCGCACCCTCTTCATTCATCCCCCTAAACACAAGATCTCTCCAATCCAACTTTCCTCCAAACTTCAATCCTTCAACTTTTGTACCCCCATATCATGTGACCATTATGCACATGCAAAGATTTACAAGGTCAATGATAACCAAGATGAGACACATTTTGGAAGTCTCAACCGTGTCAAAATTCGAGAGGAAGGCCTCCAAAGGAAAGGCCATTGAATCTCGATGAAAAGCGGTGAACTCCGGGAAAAAGAGCCTCTGGTGCCGCTCCAAATGTGATTGTGTCAAGTGATGATGAAGATAGTGCTCCCGTGATGAAACAAAGATCAACTCTCAACCTCTATCGTTCTCACCGTCTCAACCGATCCACCTCTACATCAAACTCAACAACCCATCTCTCTTCAATCAAACCCCTTCTTTTCTAACCTATTTGCAGAACAAGGGGTCGAGCTCAAAACCAAAGAAGGCTCCCTTATGGGGTACTATGAGATTGAGAAATGATGAAGAGCCTCGTCCAAAGTCCGTTCTCAAGGAAAGGCAAAACCAAACCTTCACCTATGATAATGAGATGAGCTGGGAATGGAACAATGAGATGTACTACAGAGGTGTTGAGGACAAGATGAAGAGAGTGCTACTTGCGTAAAGAGAGGAGATCCTTGCAAAGAAGAAGAGAAAGAGATGAATTTTCTTAAGAAAATTTTATGTCTTTTCGATAAGTCCTTTTTTTTAATCCCTACCTTTAATTCTTGCTTTTAAAACATGGTTTATTTTGGATAATATGTTTTGTTTTAAGACTCGCTTGATTGAATCAAGAAGATTGTTCTCATCTTCATTGGTATATTCATTCTTGAGTATCTTGCAGGTTATATCTTTATTAGATATATTACTTTGCCAAAAAGGGGGAAATTGTTAGGACCTAACTATGTAAGCCACATAGTTATAATAGGTTTTGACAAAGAAATATATCATATGTTATCCGACACCAAGATAACATATGACCTTGGACAAGCCTAAGACCTCAAAATCAAACCGCATCTCTATTTATATCAATCGGACAAACTATGGTTCAATCAACCTACAAAGATATCACTCAAAACCTCTCTTGTACATTAATGTATCTAAATTACATGTGTAGTATGATGTATTACATAAGGCCTAAACCTTCTAGATCGAACTTAGCTCGACAGCCTAAGGTTCTCTCACAGCAAAGGTTTCACTCCTCAACAGCTATGATCTTCAACATCAACAACTATGAAGAATTCCTGTGATGACCAAGATGTGCCTTGTTCGAATCTCTTCATACAGATGTTGCAAGCTCATCTCCATGAAGATCACATGCCTGGTTGCAGATTCCAGCTAATTTATTCTCCGGGGCCAACAAAGGCTCTAAATGCAACTCCAACATGCATTTACTCCCTTGTCTCCTTGTCTCCTCCAACGGCTATTTCCAAGCCTATAAAAGGAACTCTCCAAGACTGAAGACCTCACCCCTTTTACACACAACTTCTACAAACCTTGCATCCAAACCTTCTCAACCTGCAACCAATAATCAAAACAATATTGAGACACTTGTAATCGATCTCGTGTGTATAAACCGATTTGTAAGAACCCCTTAAGACTCGACTTTAAGTGGGTAGTGTGAATAGCTCAACAGTAGAGCTTGATCCCTAATAGACTGTACTTATTAGGAAGAGGAAGTTCAAGGAACTTGCCTATCCAATCCTTTGTAAATCTTAACGGGAACTAGATTTAAGTGGATTGATCTCACTTGTCAAGGTTGACAGTGAGGGTGGACGTAGGAGGAGTGAACTCTGAACCACCTTAAAATTCCTTGTGTTCAATTGGTATTATCACACAACACACACACACATATACACACACCTACACTATTCACTTGTCTTTACATTATTTCAAACACTTTTATTCCGCTGCACATTTAACTCCAATCTTTAAAACCAGTTAACCTCTGACAGCTAAGATTTCACCTCAGCTGTCAAACCTTAACTGCCTAACCTTTAATTTGATCTAAGCAAACAGGACCTTTCAATAATTATAATATTCATTTCCAATTTAACTTATTTAATTTTGAGAAGAAAAATTAAATTCTTAAAAAAACTAACATTCGTGTTAAATGAAATTTTTTTTTCCAAACAATCCACTCCCTCATCAAACCTAACCCACTTCTTCCTCTTCCTCTTTCAAAATACCAATTCATACTATCTTTATTTTTTAGAATATTGACATGCACTTCAAAGAAGAGAATTTCTTTTTTGTGTCCAAATCGAATGAAAGTATTCTCTATTTTTGAAAGAATTTTTTTAATGATTTTTGGTGAAAAAAAATTTAAAAAAAATAATTTATTATAAAATATTTTATTTATATTCAAAAAAGAGGATTTTTTTTTAAATAAATATCATATTTTTTTACATTAACTCATCATGAACAAAATTATAATATTCTTTTTCAATTTAACTTAATTAATTTTGAGAAGAAAAATCAAAATCCAAAAATAACTAACAATGTGTTAAATGAATTTTTTTTCCAAACACTACACTCCCTCATCAAACCCAACCCACTTCTTCCTCTCCCTTTGAATGGTCATATATTTGACCCGTCGATACTCGACGGGCATGATAAATCAACTATTAGAAATTATTTCTGAGATTTATATGAAAAGTATATAAAATATTATTTTTTTCTGTCCCAAAATGAATGCCATTATGAGATTTAAGGGACATTAAAAAAATGAATTTTAATAGAATATAAATCAAAAGTATTCCTGCAATTCACATAAAATTTTTAGTTTTGCAAAAATATAATAAACAATGAAAAAACAAATTAAAAAAATGATTTAGAGACAAAGTTATTTGGAGGTGAAGTTTCAAAAGGACATTAACTTTGGAACAAAAAGGACATTCAATTTGAGCGGAGTGAATAGATTTATTGAATGTCAAGTTTCAAAAAGTGAAGACATTCAATTTGAGATTGAGGAGGTGAGTGAATAGATTTTTTGAATGTCAAGTTTCAAAAAGTAAAGACATTCAATTTGAGATGAAGGGAGTAATTGAGAGTAATTGATAAGTTGTAAATTTTGGAGGAATGAATTACGTTATTTCTTTGTTTCAAAATTCTTATAGTTAAAGAAGTAAAATTTTGTGCAAAATATTTACTTGTTTTACCATTTTTTTTTAATAAGATTTTGCCATATTTCACCTAAAATATCTAACTAATCAAGTTTTTACATTTGATCACCAAGTTCTTTTTATTTGTATATTTTGCAATCAAAACATTTTTTCATACAATCACTATCTCTAAATTTGTAAATAAATTTGTTTAATAATCATGTGTCGTTGCATGTGACATATTTCATTTCGAGCAATGATTACTTAAAATTGTGAAAACATTCAGAAATCATGTACTTAGATTGCCCGTTCCTCCGTTCATAGCTAATAATTACTTAAATTTGTGGTTTCTTCCTAAAAAATAATAGCCTTTTTTCATTGTAAATCCCCACAAAACCCTTTTTTTCTTACTGAAAATTTCATCTTAAAATGGGACCTCCCAAGTTAATTAATCAACTTCAACAGAGTATTTGTTATTTTTCTTCCCTTTTATCAAATTAATTCACTCCATAGTTTTAGTTATTTTCTTTATTTTTTTATCTGAATTAATTCTTTAAATAGTTAAACTTATTGATAGTATGAGCCCTAAGACTATCTTATATTTTTCTTTTCTTTTGTTTATTTTCTCAGTAGTCTTCAAAATAAGTTTTTTTTTTCTATTATTTTTGTCTAAATTAAATAAAAGAGATCATATATTTTCTATCAGCATATATAAACCAAAATAGTGCATTTGTGTCAGATGTATACAGAGAAAACTTAATCAACTAAAACCAAGTCATCACAAAATTCATATATAAGGAGGATTAAATTATAAATAAAAGAGATCTTATATTATTATCTAAGGTGCTTGAATTTGAATTATATATATAAAAAAGAATGGAACATAAATTGTTGTGAAAAAAGAATGCAATGATATAAAAAAAGAGTGGAACGTAAAATTAAGGAAAAAGTTAAATTTTTGTTTGAATTAGAAAAATAATTAAACTATGAATTTATTTTTAGTAGGAGGGGATAATATATTTTTTTTTGCCTATTTATTTATAGAATAAATTTATGAAAATATGAAATTGCATTCATATGACAATCAAGGAAAATAGTTGATTTCTTTTTAAAATTTGGAAAATAAAAAAACCAATTATTTAATTTTAGTTTGCTTATTTAATTTTAGAATTAACTTAATAATATTTGAATTCAAATCAATGCAAACATAAATAAGATTAGATAGTTAATAAAAAGTTTTATTAAATAAAAATGAAAGCAATCAATAAAAAGATTCTTATAAGCTTAAAGGAATTAAAATTACAATAAAATGAGATGAAAATAATCTACATTCTTTCTTTACCATAGTCATTACATTTTTCAAGTTATAAAAAATCTGAAATTTAAATAAGAACTTAGTTAAAACTGAAAAACTATGAAAAAAACTGTTGAGAGGAATTAGTTACAGAGACAATAACAATTATTTTTTAAGATTGCTATTCTGCACAATAAAAAAAATTAAGAACTAAAAAAGAAAAGAAAAACTATTAGTAAGCCAAGATATTGAAGAAATTGAACAACTTTGAAAGTACTATCTTAAACAAAGAGGCAATTAAAAAAAAGTTAAAATTATTAGTGAAAATGGTTTATTCCTACTACATTTCATTTACCTTGGATGAGGAACCAAATAATCATCATAGTATTGATCCCATAGAATGTGATTTAGCTGAAATACATTTACACGAATGGTTAACATACACAAATTTATTTAATCAAACCAAGTCACCACAATTTTGAAGGAAAAAAAACATGAAGTAAATGAAAAGTGAAGGAAAGAGGGCAATACCTAATTGTTGATTTCGATGACGATGGAAGAGAAAATACCTATATATATAAAAAAAATGGGAGTAAGAAATATACTTTATGATCTAATAAGTAATCCCTTATTTTCAGTTGAATTTGAAATTCAAATTCATTTTTCAATAATAGATGAATTATATAAGGAAAATATTTGAAAAAAAAATAAATTTTATTATTCTCTAATAATTAACATTTTAACCTGATTAAAAGTCAATTTTTGTAGAATTTAGATTTAATATTTTGGTCCTAAAAATTTGGGTAAATGTGCAATTCAAATTAATTAAGCTCAAAATTCGGCAAAAATATTGCACTTAATGCTAGCACCTATGAATCCCTTTCTACTTCTCTCTCACTCGCTCGCTCACTCACTCTCTCTTTTTATTTATCTTTCATAAAATTAACAATAGATAGTCTTAAAACTGATTTTCCTTCATAGTATTATATATTTTTAGAATTTTATCTTAAATTTTAGTATTATATATTTTAGAATTTTCATATGAAAACAGTAAAAATTATCAGATGTTAATTGAAATCAAAATCATGCCTCTACAAATATTTCGTCAGAAATTTGAACTATATTTATCTATTACCATATTTATCAAAATTTCAAAATTTTAGTTTAGAACTTGATTTCCGAAAATTCAAAATGTATATCAAATATTTTAACTATATTTATCTATTACCCTATTTATCAAAATTTCAAAATTTTAATTTAGAACTTGATTTTCGAAAATTCAAAATGTATATCAGATATTTTTAACTATATTTATCTATTACCCACAATCAAAGGCCTAAACTAATGGAACCTATATAGAGTACATGATATACATAAACTTATGGTAGGAGTCCTATTTGGTATCTAGATATGTACAAAATAAAGAAAGACTAATTAAACTCCTAAACTAATGGAACTTATATAGAAGAAATTTATTGTTACATATTTAAATCAATACCAATCAAATAATATATAAAATTGAATATAAAAAAATATAATTATTTTTGTTATCTTCATAAGTCAACTTAATTTGAATGTAATGTAAATATTTAAATTTACTTCATTATCTTGCAATATTTGAATGTAATGTAAATATTTAAATTTACATCAACTAAAATTTCGGCCATTTGCAAATCAACTAAAAAGTATTGGCGAAATCATCCCAATCATTTTATATATAATGATTGATAAGTAAATTTTTTAATCGGTTTTTTTTTATTTTTTGGCCTACAATCTGTGTTAAATTAGCCCTTAAATTTCGGCAATTAAGAATCATCCCAATCATTTTATGTATAATGATGGATAAGTTCCTAATTAACCGGTTTTTTTTTAATTTTTTGACCTACAATCCGTGTTAAATTAGCTTCTAAATTTTGGCAATTAATAAAATTAACTGAATTAACTATGTTTTAAATTGAAACTTATCTATACAACATTATGCTAAAATTTTGGGACTTTTTCAAATTAACCTTGATTTATTGGTTTGACTTTTTAAAGGACTAAGCTACAAATAATTCTGTATAGACAACAACTAAAACACAAATGAATTAAAAGGACTAAAACACAAATGAATGATTTTTATGAACCAAAAATGTGAATTATTTCATTTAAATAAATTTATTGAATTTATTTTAATGTATAAATTTAATTAATAATTAATTTCATTTAAATAAATGAAAATAATATGTTAGGTTTATATACAACAATAAAAAAGTGAGACGATAATTTTGATATAAAATATTTAAATAAACTTATTTGTGAATTATTTCATTTAAATAAACTCATTGGATTTATTTTAACGTATAAGTTTAATTAATAATTAATTTCATTTAAATAAACGAAAACAATATGTTAGGTTTATATACAACAATTAAAAAGTGAGACGATAATTTTGATATAAAATATTTAAGTAAACTTATTGGATTTATTTCATTTAAATAAATTTATTGGATTTATTTTAATGTATAATTATTAATTACTTAAACTTATTGAATTTATTATGAATCAAATTACCAGGATCTATTGGATTTAATTTTCAAAGGACTAAAACACAAATGAATTAAAAGGACTAAAACACAAATGAATTATTTTTATGGACCAAAAATTTGAATTATTAGGGAATTTAATTTTCAAAGGACTAAAACACAAATGATTGTTATTTATGGACCAAAAGGCTGATTTATTGGAGAAAATGAATGAAATTTAAGGACCAAAATGCAAAATATCGGCGAATAAGAGCTTGCCATGTGGCACGCTGTGGAGCTTGTAATTTCTTCTGCGTTAATATTTATTGTAGTTGAACCTAACATATTGTATGAGTTTAATTAATAATTAATTTCATTTAAAAAAACGAAAATAATATGTTAGATATTATATCTATCTAGCAAAACAATCTCTTGAAGTTTGATTCCAGAGATTGTTTGGATTTAAAAGCTAAAATTTGTGTTTAAATAAAATATCTCTGCCAATATTTTTAAACGTAATAAACAATATTCAAATATTGGGAGTGAGACTATATCCATCCCATATACTCTTATTTTAATGTATAAGTTTAATTATTGGTGAACATAGAGCTGACTTGGAATTCCACGTGATGAGCTGTATGGTCTTGAAATGTTTCTGCTTTTATATATTATATAGATTGAATGACCATTATTGTCTCAAAATAAATGTTCTTTTAAATTTTTTTGATTAATTCATTATATTTTTACAAATGTAAAATTTTGAAAATGAATTAAAAGAATGTTTATTATTTTTTCTAGATTTAAATTAAATTTTTTAAAATGATTATTAAATTTTGAAAAAAAAATCATTCATTTTAGGATGGAGAGAATAATACAATTTAAATTTTTTTTTAATTTAATCCAATAAAATAAAATAAACCAATCTAATAATCTAAAATCTAATATGGGGGATAATGATAAGAGAAATCAGTGCATGCTCCAAGACAATGTTTCTACTTTCTACCGCCATCACATTCTTTCGGAACCGCTGTAGTTTGAATTTATTACGTTTAAAAATATTTTGTTTGGATTTAAAAGCTAAAATTTGTGTTTAAATCAAAATCTAAAATAAAACTCTTCATTGAATGTGACACATGGCGGCTAATAATTGATGAACATAGAGCTGACTTGGAATTCCACGTGGCGAGCTGTATGGTCTTGAAATGTTTCTGCTTTTATATATTATATAAACTAAAAGAATCTTATTAATTGCCGAAATTTAAGGCTAATTATTAAATCCATCCCATATACAGACCTCAAATATCTCTGCCAAAATTTATGAAAGCTGAGCATCCCATATACTCTGTAATTTTATTTTAATGTATAAGTTTAATTAATAATTAATTTCATTTAAATAAACGAAAATAATATGTTAGGTTTATATACAACAATAAAAAAAGTGAGACGATAATTTTGATATAAAACATTTAAATAAACTTATTGGATTTATTTCATTTAAATAAACTTATTGGATTTATTTCATTTAAATAAACTTATTGGGGAATTTAATTTTCAAAGGACTAAAATACAAATGAATTAAAAGGACTAAAACACAAATAATTGTTATTTATGGACCAAAAATTTGATTTACCGGTGAAAATAGATGAAATTTAAGGACCAAAATGCAAAATATCGGCGAATAAGAGATTGACATGTGGCGAGATGTGAAGATTGGAATTTCTTCTGCTTTAATATTATATATGGATGGTTATGGTGGATAGATTTGTAGGGATAATTTATAAGGATACTTGGAAATCAATTTAAATTTGAATTGACATCTTCAAAATGTATTAATGTGTTTAAATTAGGATAATTTTGAAATTCAAAACATTTAACTATATTTAAATTAGGATAAACATTGAAGATTAGCATGAGTAATTTTATGGCATTTAGAAAATTTGCCTTATTAAAAAACTTTTAAAATTTTAAGATTAGATCAGTTTATGATACCCGAATTTAACTTGCCATAGCACTTTTGCTCAAAATTTTAAAAAATCAATTCCTGTAATTTTAATACTCCACTAACTAAATTTCATGGACTTCTTTCAAAAAAAAAAAGTGAATTTCATGTACTTAGTCAAACAATTGAAAATGTAAACGTTTTTTTTTTAAGGAAATATAACCCATTTGATAAATATGTAAGATTTGAATTAAATCTAATCTAATTTGATAATATTAATAATTGAATTCTAATTTCAAATTATTTTACAATACTTTCCTTAGTTTATACACGATATTTTTGTCATGTTCAGGCAATTTGTTTTCATATACTCTATTATTTTTTATAAAGAAAACATACTATATATATACTTGAGTTATATAAGGATTAAAAAAAATAATATAAGAAAAATATATGAAAATAATTTAATGAGTAAACCATACTATATATATACTTGATTTATTGCCGAAATTTAAGGCTAATTAAGGCTAATTAATCTTTTTTAAAGGACTAAATGAATCTTATTAATTGCCGAAATTTAAGGCTAATTATTTAAAAAAACTTATTGGATTTATTTTAATGTATAATTTTAATTAATAATTAATTTCATTTAAATAAATGAAAAACAATATGTTAGGTTTTTATACAACAATAAAAAAGTGAGACGATAATTTTGATCTAAAACATTTAAATAAACTAATTTGTGAATTATTTCATTTAAATAAACTTATTGGATTTATTTTAATGTATAAGTTTAATTAATAATTAATTTCATTTAAATAAACGAAAATAATATGTTAGGTTTATATACAACAATAAAAAGTGACGATAATTTTGATATAAAACATTTAAATAAACTTATTGGATTTATTTCATTTAAATAAACTTATTGGGGAATTTAATTTTCAAAGGACTAAAATACAAATGAATTAAAAGGACTAAAACACAAATAATTGTTATTTATGGACCAAAAAGTTGATTTACCGGCGAAAATAGATGAAATTTAAGGACCAAAATGCAAAATATCGGCGAATAAGAGATTGACACGTGGCGAGATGTGGAGCTTGGAATTTCTTCGCTTTAATATTATATATGGATGCTCATTGGCATTATTAACGACCTACTTTTGGAATATTACACTATTTGTACAATTATAAATTGTACTAAACTATTTTCTAATTTAGAAATATAACCTTTATTTTGGGCTAGAAAGGAAAAAAGTGTGACTTGGGGGAGGGGGATAGGAGATACAATAGTGTAATTTTAAAGTAAGTGCAATCAATTAAAGCATGGTTATTCATAAGAATATTAAATTTGTCAAGATAAAACAAGCTGATAAATGAAGTAAATGTGGCTATTAATCACGAAAGTATTCTAAGTTAAAGCAGTATAAAAGTTCTTTTAAAAGTAAATTAATCAAGTCAAGTGATGCTATAATGTGTAAAATAAGGGTGTGAACGTGAAATTTTAGATATTAACTACATTTAAAATTTAAGTTTAATAGTAGTATTAGTTTTATTTAAATTGCTTTTACAAAGTTAACATTTTAAAATGTAAAATGTAATTTTCATTAATGTTTTTTTTAAAAAATTTAGGGGCATTAAGAATTTCATTAAAGTCCAGGGAGTCAAAGCTACACCCATTTTTATTATAAATCAAAGGAGTTCAAAGAAAATGTTAGAAAATTTCTGGGGTTAAGTCAATTGGCCCCTTCCCCTAACATGTTTTTGTCCCTACCCATAGTCCATACCACCAACAACAATGACATTGGAAGAGCTATCCAAGTAATGAGCCTAATTAAAATTTCTTCAAATTTCACTTTCAAAAGTTCCTCATCAAATAATTAGAAAAATCATAAGGAAATCCTTATGTTCCCCGTTCAACTCCCTAACATGTCCCCCTAACAACTTCAAAACATGACGATCTAGGGTTTATGCATTAGTTCGCTGTGAAAAAAAATTATTAATTCTACAAGATAATTCCTTTAATTTTATTACTTGCTTAAACTCTAATCTGCTTTCATATTCGTAAAGGTCTTTAAACAGGAACATGTTGGTTGGAAAAATAATTCTCACTTTCAAAGGTTGGTATGTGTAACTTAATTTCCAATGCAATTGATAATTTATACATTTTTAGAAGTAGGTAGATAATCAAAATAGTAAAAAAATTGACTTGTAAAAAAAAATATACGGATGTTATTTCAGTTTAAATAATTATTCGCGTCATGATTGTAATTAAAAGAAACTTATAACATGCACTACATAACAAATAAAAAGTAAAATATCAAACTAAAATTCTAATACAATTGATTTGGCAAAAAAAATGTAAAATTTATATCAATATATAAGTCAAAGAAAAAACTTAAAAAAGAATTAGGGCATAAATTTGACCAAATTTATTCTCAATTTAATGCAGTTTGAATGTCCACAATTTTTTTTCTTATGCTTGAAACTCGTGAACATCTGAAATATCAAAATCTGAATAGAATTTCGTTACACTACTACTTCAAGCAATAATTTGGCAGTGTTATGACAAAAAACTATTCAATATTTATTCTATAAATAAACATTACACATATAAAAATAATACATGTTTTACCTTCATCCTTTGAAATTATGGTTGAAGTAACTATATCGGTATTTGTTGCCCATATTGCTCAAGTTCCCAAATTCACCGAGTCCGTTTAGCTTGTTGATTCCATAATTAGCCTCCGAGTCGATTGTCTCCCCATAGAAAATAAAAAAAGTATAAGCATCCAGGGAAAGAATAAATCAAATTAATAGTATCAACATACCTTGTATCCATTAAATCAAGTTTGCACATTTTCATAGTAGATCCAATCGTCGTTCTATCTCCAAAACTTCAAAAAACAAACAACTATGGCAAGGATATCTACATAAGGAGTAGGTTGTTAAATCGCATTTGTACGAAATAAATTTAAATATACAATACTCCCTCCGTCCCATTAATAACTTCACTTTTTGCTATTTTGGGTGTCCCATTGAAAGCTTCACCTTTCCTTTTTTGGCAAAGAATATTTACTATTCCCTCCACTCATTCTCTCTCCTACATTATTTTAATACTCACAACACCATTATAATTTATTATTCCCTCCACTCATTCTCTCCTATTTTCAAATTTCTCTCCTATTTTCAAATTACACTCACAACATTTTTCTTCCCACCCATTTTCTTAATTTGCATGCCGGAGCCAATATGGTGAAGTAAATAATGGGACGGAGGGAGTATGTAATAAGAAACTTACCAACTAAATTTTTATGATTGTCGCTTGTGCTTTCAAGTTTCTCATACGAAATCAATGAAAATAATATTTTGAAATATTAGGCAAGTTCATAATAATCTCCTCTGGACTTATGTTGCAAAAGATCAAGTTACAAATAAGATAAAAACAACTAAAAAAATGTGTAAGAATGGAGCTTACCTTTTCGTCGGCCAAAGCCTATGGGCGAAGTCCATGCTTATAAGTTCATCATTTTTCCTCAAATTGTAAGAATTTCATAATCGCACAACATAAATCTTGAATTCTTTTTTCACATTTTCGTCCTTTGTTTGATTCAAAGAAAGAAGTTGGCTCCGATGTCCTAACACATTACTCTTGGAACCAAAGTAAATTTTCATTATTTTGAATTTGTGGTTATGAGTGTGATTAGATAATCCTTCAAAACCATTTTAAATGAATTCAATTACATTTACTACGATATCATATGTGGGAAATACCCATAAAATTACTCATGCTAGTCTTCAATGTTTATCCTAATTTAAATATAGTTAAATTTTTTGAATTTCAAAATTATCCTAATTTAAACACATTAATACATTTTGAAGATGTCAATTCAAATTTAAATTGATTACCAAGTATCCTTATAAATTATCCCTACAAATCTATCCATCCATATCCATCCATCCATATATAATATTAAAGCAGAAGAAATTCCAAGCTCCACATCTCGCCACGTGTCAATCTATTATTCGCCGATATTTTGCATTTTGATCCTTAAATTTCATCTATTTTCGCCGGTAAATCAACTTTTTGGTCCATAAATAACAATTATTTGTGTTTTAGTCCTTTTAATTCATTTGTATTTTAGTCCTTTGAAAATTAAATTCCCCAATAAGTTTATTTAAATGAAATAAATCCATTAAGTTTATTTAAATGTTTTATATCAAAATTATCGTCTCACTTTTTTTATTGTTGTATATAAACATAACATATTATTTTCGTTTATTTAAATGAAATTAATTATTAATTAAACTTATACATTAAAATAAATCCAATAAGTTTATTTAAATGAAATAATTCACAAATTAGTTTATTTAAATGTTTTAGATCAAAATTATCGTCTCACTTTTTTATTGTTGTATTAAAACCTAACATATTGTTTTCATTTATTTAAATAAAATTAATTATTAATTAAAATTATACATTAAAATAAATCCAATAAGTTTTTTTAAATAATTAGCCTTAAATTTCGGCAATTAATAAGATTCATTTAGTCCTTTAAAAAAGATTAATTAGCCTTAATTAGCCTTAAATTTCGGCAATAAATCAAGTATATATATAGTATGGTTTACTCATTGAATTATTTTCATACACTTTTCTTATATTATTTTTTTTAATCCTTATATAACTCAAGTATATATATAGTATGTTTTCTTTTTAAAAAATAATAGAGTATATGAAAACAAATTGGCTGAACATGACAAAAATATCGTGTATAAACTAAGGAAAGTATTGTAAAATAATTTGAAATTAGAATTCAATTATTAATATTATCAAATTAGATTAGATTTAATTCAAATCTTACATATTTATCAAATGGGTTATATGTCCTTTAAAAAAAAAACGTTTACATTTTCAATTGTTTGACTAAGTACATGAAATTCACTTTGTTTTTTGAAAGAAGTCCATGAAATTTAGTTAGTGGAGTATTAAAATTACAGGAATTGATTTTTAAAAATTTTGAGCAACAGTGCTGTGGCAAGTTTAATTCGGGTATCATAAACTGATCTAATCTTAAAATTTTAAAAGTTTTTTAATAAGGCAAATTTTCTAAATGCCATAAAATTACTCATGCTAATCTTCAATGTTTATCCTAATTTAAATATAGTTAAATGTTTTGAATTTCAAAATTATCCTAATTTAAACACATTAATACATTTTGAAGATGTCAATTCAAATTTAAATTGATTACCAAGTATCCTTATAAATTATCCCTACAAATCTATCCATCCATATCCATCCATATATAATATTAAAGCAGAAGAAATTCCAAGCTCCACATCTCGCCACGTGTCAATCTCTTATTCGCCGATATTTTGCATTTTGGTCCTTAAATTTCATCTATTTTCGCCGGTAAATCAACTTTTTGGTCCATAAATAACAATTATTTGTGTTTTAGTCCTTTTAATTCATTTGTATTTTAGTCCTTTGAAAATTAAATTCCCCAATAAGTTTATTTAAATGAAATAAATCCAATAAGTTTATTTAAATGTTTTATATCAAAATTATCGTCTCACTTTTTTTATTGTTGTATATAAACCTAACATATTATTTTCTTTTATTTAAATGAAATTAATTATTAATTAAACTTATACATTAAAATAAATCCAATAAGTTTATTTAAATGAAATAATTCACAAATTAGTTTATTTAAATGTTTTAGATCAAAATTATCGTCTCACTTTTTTATTGTTGTATAAAAACCTAACATATTGTTTTCATTTATTTAAATGAAATTAATTATTAATTAAACTTATACATTAAAATAAATCCAATAAGTTTTTTTAAATAATTAGCCTTAAATTTCGGCAATTAATAAGATTCATTTAGTCCTTTAAAAAAGATTAATTAGCCTTAATTAGCCTTAAATTTCGGCAATAAATCAAGTATATATATAGTATGGTTTACTCATTGAATTATTTTCATATATTTTTCTTATATTTTTTTTAATCCTTATATAACTCAAGTATATATATAGTATGTTTTCTTTATAAAAAATAATAGAGTATATGAAAACAAATTGCCTGAACATGACAAAAATATCGTGTATAAACTAAGGAAAGTATTGTAAAATAATTTGAAATTAGAATTCAATTATTAATATTATCAAATTAGATTAGATTTAATTCAAATCTTACATATTTATCAAATGGGTTATATTTCCTTTAAAAATCCATCCATATCCATCCATCCATATCTATATAATATATAAAAGCAGAAACATTTCAAGATCATACAAATTTCGCCACGTGAGAATTCCAAGTCATCTCTATGTTCACCAATTATTAGCCGCCATGTGTCACATTCAATGAAGAGTTTTATTTTAGATTTTGATTTAAACACAAATTTTAGCTTTTAAATCCAAACAAAATATTTTTAAACGTAATAAATTCAAACAACAGCGGTTCAACTACATCATCCGGAAGAATGTGATGGTGGTAGAAAGTAGAAATATTATCTTGGAGCATGCACTGATTTCTCTTATCATTATCCCCCATATTATATTTTAGATTATTAGATTAGTTTATTTTATTGGATTAAATTTAATTTGTTTAAATTGTATTATTCTCTCCATCCTAAAATGAATGATTTTTTTCAAAATTTAACAATCATTTTAAAAAATTTAATTTTAATCTAGAAAAAATAATAAACATTCTTTTAATTCATTTTCAAAATTTTACATTTGTAAAAGTATAATGAATTATGAAAAAAAAAAAAATCAAAAAATTTAAAAGAACATTTATTTTGAGACAATAATGGTCATTCAATCTATATAATATATAAAAGCAGAAACATTTCAAGACCATACAGCTTGCCACGTGAAATTCCAAGTCAGTTCTATGTTCACCAATTATTAGCCGCCATGTGTCACATTCAATGAAAAGTTTTATTTTAGATTTTGAGTTAAACACAAATTTTAGCTTTTAAATCCAAACGAAATATTTTTAAACGTAATAAATTCAAACAACAGCGGTTCAACTACTTCATCCGGAAGAATGTGATGGTGGTAGAAAGTAGAAATATTGTCTTGGAGCTACACTGATTTCTCTTATCATTATCCCCCATATTAGATTTTAGATTATTAGATTAGTTTATTTTATTGGATTAAATTTAATTTGTTTAAATTGTATTATTCTCTCCATCCTAAAATGAATGATTTTTTTCAAAATTTAACAATCATTTTAAAAAATTTAATTTTAATCTAGAAAAAATAATAAACATTCTTTTAATTCATTTTCAAAATTTTACATTTGTAAAAGTATAATGAATTATGAAAAAAAAAATAAATCCAAAAATTTAAAAGAACATTTATTTTGAGACAATAATGGTCATTCAATCTATATAATATATAAAAGCAGAAACATTTCAAGACCATACAGCTTGCCACGTGAAATTCCAAGTCAGTTCTATGTTCACCAATTATTAGCCGCCATGTGTCACATTCAATGAAAAGTTTTATTTTAGATTTTGAGTTAAACACAAATTTTAGCTTTTAAATCCAAACGAAATATTTTTAAACGTAATAAATTCAAACAACAGCGGTTCAACTACTTCATCCGGAAGAATGTGATGGTGGTAGAAAGTAGAAATATTGTCTTGGAGCTACACTGATTTCTCTTATCATTATCCCCCATATTAGATTTTAGATTATTAGATTAGTTTATTTTATTGGATTAAATTTAATTTGTTTAAATTGTATTATTCTCTCCATCCTAAAATGAATGATTTTTTTCAAAACTTAATAATCATTTTAAAAAAATTAATTTTAATCTAGAAAAAATAATAAACATTCTTTTAATTCATTTTCAAAATTTTACATTGGTAAAAATATAATGAATTATGAAAAAAAATTAAATCAAAAAATTTAAAAGAACATTTATTTTGAGACAATAATGGTCATTCAATCTATATAATATATAAAAGCAGAAACATTTCAAGACCATACAGCTCGCCACGTGGAATTCCAAGTCAGCTCTATGTTCACCAATTATTAGCCGCCATGTGTCACATTCAATGAAGAGTTTTATTTTAGATTTTGATTTAAACACAAATTTTAGCTTTTAAATCCAAACAAAATATTTTTAAACGTTATAAATTCAAACAACAGCGGTTCAACTACTTCATCCGGAAGAATGTGATGGTGGTAGAAAGTAGAAATATTGTCTTGGAGCATGATCTGATTTCTCTTATCATTATCCCCCATATTAGATTTTAGATTTTAGATTAGTTTATTTAATTGGATTAAATTTAATTTGTTTAAATTGTATTATTCTCTCCATCCTAAAATGAATGATTTTTTAAAAAAATTTAATAATCAATTTAAAAAATTTAATTTTAATCTAGAGAAAATAATAAACATTCTTTTAATTCATTTTCAAAATTTTACATTTGTAAAAATATAATGAATTATGAAAAAAAAAATCAAAAAATTTGAAAGAACATTTATTTTGAGACAATAATGGTCATTCAATCTATATAATATATAAAAGCAGAAACATTTCAAGATCATACAGCTCGCCACGTGGAATTCCAAGTCATCTCTATGTTCACCAATTATTAGCCGCCATGTGTCACATTCAATGAAGAGTTTTATTTTAGATTTTAATTTAAACACAAATTTTAGCTTTTAAATCCAAACAAAATATTTTTAAACGTAATAAATTCAAACAACAGCGGTTCAACTACATCATCCGGAAGAATGTGATGGTGGTAGAAAGTAGAAATATTGTCTTGGAGCATGCACTGATTTCTCTTATTATTATCCCCCATATTATATTTTAGATTATTAGATTAGTTTATTTTATTGGATTAAATTTAATTTGTTTAAATTGTATTATTCTCTCCATCCTAAAATGAATGATTTTTTTTCAAAATTTAACAATCATTTTAAAAAATTTAATTTTAATCTAGAAAAAATAATAAACATTCTTTTAATTCATTTTCAAAATTTTACATTTGTAAAAGTATAATGAATTATGAAAAAAAAAAATCAAAAAATTTAAAAGAACATTTATTTTGAGACAATAATGGTCATTCAATCTATATAATATATAAAAGCAGAAACAT
This sequence comes from Adenophora triphylla var. japonica, assembly GCA_022495995.1. NCBI lineage: Eukaryota > Viridiplantae > Streptophyta > Magnoliopsida > Asterales > Campanulaceae > Adenophora > Adenophora triphylla. The sequence continues at coordinate 17,943 of JAFEMH010008081.1, read as the reverse complement.
TTCAAGACCATACAGCTTGCCACGTGAAATTCCAAGTCAGTTCTATGTTCACCAATTATTAGCCGCCATGTGTCACATTCAATGAAGAGTTTTATTTTAGATTTTGATTTAAACACAAATTTTAGCTTTTAAATCCAAACAAAATATTTTTAAACGTAATAAATTCAAACGACAGCGGTTCAACTACTTCATCCGGAAGAATGTGATGGTGGTAGAAAGTAGAAATATTGTCTTGGAGCTACACTGATTTCTCTTATCATTATCCCACATATTAGATTTTAGATTATTAGATTAGTTTATTTTATTGGATTAAATTTAATTTGTTTAAATTGTATTATTCTCTCCATCATAAAATGAATGATTTTTTTCAAAACTTAATAATCATTTTAAAAAATTTAATTTTAATCTAGAAGAAATAATAAACATTGTTTTAATTCATTTTCAAAATTTTACATTTGTAAAAATATAATGAAAAATGAAAAAAAATTAAATCAAAAAATTTAAAAGAATATTTATTTTGAGACAATAATGGTCATTCAAACTATATAATATATAAAAAGCAGAAACCTTTCAAGACCATACAAATTTCCGCCACGTGGGAATTTCAAGTCACTCTATGTTCACCAATTATTAGCCGCCATGTGTCACATTCAATGAAGAGTTTTATTTTAGATTTTGATTTAAACACAAATTTTAGCTTTTAAATCCAAACAAAATATTTTTAAACGTAATAAATTCAAACAACAGCGGTTCAACTACTTCATCCGGAAGAATGTGATGGTGGTAGAAAGTAGAAATATTATCTTGGAGCATGCAGTGATTTCTTTTATCATTATCCCCCATATTAGATTTTAGATTATTAGATTAGTTTATTTTATTGGATTAAATTTAATTTGTTTAAATTGTATTATTCTCTCCATCCTAAAATGAATGATTTTTTTCAAAATTTAATAATCATTTTAAAAAAATTAATTTTAATCTAGAAAAAATAATAAACATTCTTTTAATTCATTTTCAAAATTTTACATTGGTAAAAATATAATTAATTATGAAAAAAAATTAAATCAAAAAATTTAAAAGAACATTTATTTTGAGACAATAATGGTCATTCAATCTATATAATATATAAAAGCAGAAACATTTCAAGACCATACAAATTTCGCCACGTGGAATTCCAAGTCACTCTATGTTCACCAATTATTAGCCGCCATGTGTCACATTCAATGAAGAGTTTTATTTTAGATTTTGATTTAAACACAAATTTTAGCTTTTAAATCCAAACAAAATATTTTTAAACGTTATAAATTCAAACAACAGCGGTTCAACTACTTCATCCGGAAGAATGTGATGGTGGTAGAAAGTAGAAATATTGTCTTGGAGCATGCACTGATTTCTCTTATCATTATCCCCCATATTAGATTTTAGATTTTAGATTAGTTTATTTAATTGGATTAAATTTAATTTGTTTAAATTGTATTATTCTCTCCATCCTAAAATGAATGATTTTTTAAAAAATTTAATAATCAATTTAAAAAATTTAATTTTAATCTAGAGAAAATAATAAACATTCTTTTAATTCATTTTCAAAATTTTACATTTGTAAAAATATAATGAATTATGAAAAAAAAAATCAAAAAATTTGAAAGAACATTTATTTTGAGACAATAATGGTCATTCAATCTATATAATATATAAAAGCAGAAACATTTCAAGATCATACAGCTCGCCACGTGGAATTCCAAGTCAGCTCTATGTTCACCAATTATTAAGGCTTATTATTATTTATTGCTATAATCTGTAATTTCATTTAAACACAAAATTTAATAATCAATTTAAAAAAACGAAAACAATATGTTAGGTTTATATCCAACAATTTAATAATAAAAGAATGTTTATTATTTTCTCCAGATTAAACACTATTATGACATGGCATTTTGTGTTTAATCTTCTCATTATATAGATAAGAAGATTAAACACAAAAAAAATCCTCTTCTTTGTATTAAATTTAATTTGTTTAAATTGTATTATTCTCTCCATCCTAAAATGAATGATTTTTTTCAAAATTTAATAATCATTTTAAAAAAATTAATTTTAATCTAGAAAAAATAATAAACATTCTTTTAATTCATTTTCAAAATTTTACATTGGTAAAAATATAATTAATTATGAAAAAAAATTAAATCAAAAAATTTAAAAGAACATTTATTTTGAGACAATAATGGTCATTCAATCTATATAATATATAAAAGCAGAAACATTTCAAGACCATACAGCTCGCCACGTGGAATTTCAAGTCAGCTCTATGTTCACCAATTATTAGCCGCCATGTGTCACATTCAATGAAGAGTTTTATTTTAGATTTTGATTTAAACACAAATTTTAGCTTTTAAATCCAAACAAAATATTTTTAAACGTTATAAATTCAAACAACAAATGTTCAACTACTTCATCCTAAGAATGTGATGGTGGTAGAAAGTAGAAATATTGTCTTGGAGCATGCAATCCGATTTCTCTTATCATTATCCCCCATATTAGATTTTAGATTTTAGATTAGTTTATTTAATTGGATTAAATTTAATTTGTTTAAATTGTATTATTCTCTCCATCCTAAAAATGAATGATTTTTTAAAAATTTAATAATCAATTTAAAAAATTTAATTTTAATCTAGAGAAAATAATAAACATTCTTTTAATTCATTTTCAAAATTTTACATTTGTAAAAATATAATGAATTATGAAAAAAAAAATAAAAAAATTTGAAAGAACATTTATTTTGAGACAATAATGGTCATTCAATCTATATAATATATAAAAAGCGTAAACATTTCAAGATCATACACTTTCGCCACGTGGAATTCCAAGTCAGCTCTATGTTCACCAATTATTAGCCGCCATGTGTCACATTCAATGAAAAGTTTTATTTTAGATTTTGAGTTAAACACAAATTTTAGCTTTTAAATCCAAACGAAATATTTTTAAACGTAATAAATTCAAACAACAAATGGTTCAACTACTTCATCCGAAAGAATGTGATGGTGGTAGAAAGTAGAAATATTGTCTTGGAGCTACACTGATTTCTCTTATCATTATCCCCCATATTAGATTTTAGATTATTAGATTAGTTTATTTTATTGGATTAAATTTAATTTGTTTAAATTGTATTATTCTCTCCATCCTAAAATGAATGATTTTTTTCAAAACTTAATAATCATTTTAAAAAATTTAATTTTAATCTAGAAGAAATAATAAACATTGTTTTAATTCATTTTCAAAATTTTACATTTGTAAAAATATAATGAAAAATGAAAAAAAAATCAAATAAAAAAATTTAAAAGAACATTTATTTTGAGACAATAATGGTCATTCAATCTATATAATATATAAAAGTAAACCTTTCAAGACCATACAAATTTCGCCACGTGGAATTCCAAGTCAGCCTCTATGTTCACCAATTATTAGCCGCCATGTGTCACATTCAATGAAGAGTTTTATTTTAGATTTTGATTTAAACACAAATTTTAGCTTTTAAATCCAAAACAAAAATATTTTTAAACGTAATAAATTCAAACAACAACTGGTTCAACTACTTCATCCGGAAGAATGTGATGGTGGTAGAAAGTAGAAATATTGTCTTGGAGCATGCACTGATTTCTCTTATCATTATCCCCCATATTAGATTTTAGATTATTAGATTAGTTTATTTTATTGTATTAAATTGAATTTGTTTAAATTTTATTATTCTCTCCATCCTAGAATGAATGATTTTTTTCAAAATTTAATAATCATTTTAAAAATTTAATTTTAATCTAGAAAATAATAAACATTCTTTAATTCATTTTCAAAATTTTACATTGGTAAAAATATAATGAATTATGAAAAAATTAAATCAAAAAATTTAAAAGAACATTTATTTTGAGACAAAGAATGGTCATTCAATCTATATAATATATAAAAGCGTAAACATTTCAAGACCATACACCGCCACGTGGAATTCCAAGTCCGCCCTATGTTCACCAATTATTAGCCGCCATGTGTCACATTCAATGAAGAGTTTTATTTTAGATTTTGATTTAAACACAAATTTTAGCTTTTAAATCCAAACAAAATATTTTTAAACGTTATAAATTCAAACAACAAATGTTCAACTACTTCATCCTGAAGAATGTGATGGTGGTAGAAAGTAGAAATATTGTCTTGGAGCATGCACCGATTTCTCTTATCATTATCCCCCCATATTAGATTTTAGATTTTAGATTAGTTTATTTAATTGGATTAAATTTAATTTGTTTAAATTGTATTATTCTCTCCATCCTAAAATGAATGATTTTTTAAAAAATTTAATAATCAATTTAAAAAATTTAATTTTAATCTAGAGAAAATAATAAACATTCTTTTAATTCATTTTCAAAATTTTACATTTGTAAAAATATAATGAATTATGAAAAAAAAAATAAAAAAATTTGAAAGAACATTTATTTTGAGACAATAATGGTCATTCAATCTATATAATATATAAAAGCAGAAACATTTCAAGATCATACAAACTCGCCACGTGGAATTCCAAGTCGCCTCTATGTTCACCAATTATTAGCCGCCATGTGTCACATTCAATGAAAAGTTTTATTTTAGATTTTGAGTTAAACACAAATTTTAGCTTTTAAATCCAAACGAAATATTTTTAAACGTAATAAATTCAAACAACAGCGGTTCAACTACTTCATCCGGAAGAATGTGATGGTGGTAGAAAGTAGAAATATTGTCTTGGAGCTACACTGATTTCTCTTATCATTATCCCCCATATTAGATTTTAGATTATTAGATTAGTTTATTTTATTGGATTAAATTTAATTTGTTTAAATTGTATTATTCTCTCCATCCTAAAATGAATGATTTTTTTCAAAACTTAATAATCATTTTAAAAATTCTAATTTTAATCTAGAAGAAATAATAAACATTGTTTTAATTCATTTTCAAAATTTTACATTTGTAAAAATATAATGAAAATGAAAAAATCAAATCAAAAAATTTAAAAGAACATTTATTTTGAGACAATAATGGTCATTCAATCTATATAATATATAAAAGCGTAAACCTTTCAAGACCATACAGCTTCGCCACGTGGAATTCCAAGTCACTCTATGTTCACTCAATTATTAGCCGCCATGTGTCACATTCAATGAAGAGTTTTATTTTAGATTTTGATTTAAACACAAATTTTAGCTTTTAAATCCAAACAAAATATTTTTAAACGTAATAAATTCAAACAACAAATGTTCAACTACTTCATCCGAAGAATGTGATGGTGGTAGAAAGTAGAAATATTGTCTTGGAGCATGCAATCGATTTCTCTTATCATTATCCCCCATATTAGATTTTAGATTATTAGATTAGTTTATTTTATTGGATTAAATTTAATTTGTTTAAATTGTATTATTCTCTCCATCCTAAAATGAATGATTTTTTTCAAAATTTAATAATCATTTTAAAAAATTTGATTTTAATCTAGAAAAAATAATAAACATGCTTTTAATTCATTTTCAAAATTTTACATTGGTAAAAATATAATGAATTATGAAAAAAATTAAATCAAAAAAAATTTAAAAGAACATTTATTTCTGAGACAAGAATGGTCATTCAATCTATATAATATATAAAAGGTAAACATTTCAAGACCATACAAATTTCGCCACGTGGAATTCCAAGTCAGCTCTATGTTCACCAATTATTAGCCGCCATGTGTCACATTCAATGAAGAGTTTTATTTTAGATTTTGATTTAAACACAAATTTTAGCTTTTAAATCCAAACAAAATATTTTTAAACGTTATAAATTCAAACAACAGCGGTTCAACTACTTCATCCGGAAGAATGTGATGGTGGTAGAAAGTAGAAATATTGTCTTGGAGCATGCACTGATTTCTCTTATCATTATCCCCCATATTAGATTTTAGATTTTAGATTAGTTTATTTAATTGGATTAAATTTAATTTGTTTAAATTGTATTATTCTCTCCATCCTAAAATGAATGATTTTTTAAAAAATTTAATAATCAATTTAAAAAATTTAATTTTAATCTAGAGAAAATAATAAACATTCTTTTAATTCATTTTCAAAATTTTACATTTGTAAAAATATAATGAATTATGAAAAAAAAAATAAAAAAATTTGAAAGAACATTTATTTTGAGACAATAATGGTCATTCAATCTATATAATATATAAAAGCAGAAACATTTCAAGATCATACAGCTCGCCACGTGGAATTCCAAGTCAGCTCTATGTTCACCAATTATTAGCCGCCATGTGTCACATTCAATGAAAAGTTTTATTTTAGATTTTGAGTTAAACACAAATTTTAGCTTTTAAATCCAAACGAAATATTTTTAAACGTAATAAATTCAAACAATGCGGTTCAACTACTTCATCCGGAAGAATGTGATGGTGGTAGAAAGTAGAAATATTGTCTTGGAGCTACACTGATTTCTCTTATCATTATCCCCCATATTAGATTTTAGATTATTAGATTAGTTTATTTTATTGGATTAAATTTAATTTGTTTAAATTGTATTATTCTCTCCATCCTAAAATGAATGATTTTTTTCAAAACTTAATAATCATTTTAAAAAATTTAATTTTAATCTAGAAGAAATAATAAACATTGTTTTAATTCATTTTCAAAATTTTACATTTGTAAAAATATAATGAAAAATGAAAAAAAATCAAATCAAAAAATTTAAAAGAACATTTATTTTGAGACAATAATGGTCATTCAATCTATATAATATATAAAAGGTAAACCTTTCAAGACCATACAAATTTCGCCACGTGGAATTCCAAGTCAGCTCTATGTTCACCAATTATTAGCCGCCATGTGTCACATTCAATGAAGAGTTTTATTTTAGATTTTGATTTAAACACAAATTTTAGCTTTTAAATCCAAACAAAATATTTTTAAACGTAATAAATTCAAACAACAAATGGTTCAACTACTTCATCCGGAAGAATGTGATGGTGGTAGAAAGTAGAAATATTGTCTTGGAGCATGCACTGATTTCTCTTATCATTATCCCCCATATTAGATTTTAGATTATTAGATTAGTTTATTTTATTGGATTAAATTTAATTTGTTTAAATTGTATTATTCTCTCCATCCTAAAATGAATGATTTTTTTCAAAATTTAATAATCATTTTAAAAAATTTGATTTTAATCTAGAAAAAATAATAAACATTCTTTTAATTCATTTTCAAAATTTTACATTGGTAAAAATATAATGAATTATGAAAAAAAATTAAATCAAAAAATTTAAAAGAACATTTATTTTGAGACAATAATGGTCATTTAATTTATATAATATATAAAAGCAGAAACATTTCAAGACCATACAGCTCGCCACGTGGAATTCCAAGTCAGCTCTATGTTCACCAATTATTAGCCGCCATGTGTCACATTCAATGAAGAGTTTTATTTTAGATTTTGATTTAAACACAAATTTTAGCTTTTAAATCCAAACAAAATATTTTTAAATGTAATAAATTCAAACAACAGCGGTTCAACAACTTCATCCGGAAGAATGTGATGGTGGTAGAAAAGTAGAAATATTGTCTTTGAGCATGCACTGATTTCTCTTATCATTATCCCCCATATTAGATTTTAGATTTTAGATTAGTTTATTTTATTGGATTAAATTTAATTTGTTTAAATTGTATTATTCTCTCCATTCTAAAATGAATGATTTTTTTAAAAATTTAATAATCAATTTAAAAAATTTAATTTTAATCTAGAGAAAATAATAAACATTCTTTTAATTCAATTTCAAAATTTTACATTTGTAAAAATATAATGAATTATGAAAAAAAAAATCAAAAAATTTGAAAGAACATTTATTTTGGGACAATAATGGTCATTCAATCTATATAATATATATCTATATAATATATAAAAGCAGAAACATTTCAAGACCATACAGCTCGCCACATGGAATTCCAAGTCAGCTCTATGTTCACTAATTATTAGCCGCCATGTGTCACATTCAATGAAGAGATTTATTTTAGATTTTGATTTAAACACAAATTTTAGCTTTTAAATCCAAACAAAATATTTTTAAACGTAATAAATTCAAACAACAATGGTTCAACTACTTCATCCTAAGAATGTGATGGTGGTAGAAAGTATAAATATTGTCTTGGAGCATGCACTGATTTCTCTTACCATTATCCCCCATATTAGATTTTAGATTATTAGATTAGTTTATTTTATTGGATTAAATTTAATTTGTTTAAATTGTATTATTCTCTCCATCCTAAAATGAATGATTTTTTTCAAAATTTAATAATCATTTTAAAAAATTTAATTTTAATCTAAAAAAATAATAAAACATTCTTTTAATTCATTTTCAAAATTTTTCATTTGTAAAAATATAATGAATTATGAAAAAAAATTAAATCAAAAAATTTAAAAGAATATTTATTTTGAGACAATAATGGTCATTCAATCTATATAATATATAAAAGCAGAAACATTTCAAGACCATACACCTCGCCACGTGGAATTCCAAGTCAGCTCTATGTTCACCAATTATTAGCCGCCATGTGTCACATTCAATGAAGAGTTTTATTTTAGATTTTGATTTAAACACAAATTTTAGCTTTTAAATCCAAACAAAATATTTTTAAACGTAATAAATTCAAACAACAGCGGTTCAACTACTTCATCCGGAAGAATGTGATGGTGGTAGAAAGTAGAAATATTGTCTTGGAGCATGCACTGATTTCGCTTATCATTATTCCCCATATTAGATTTTAGATTATTAGATTAGTTTATTTTATTGGATTAAATTTAATTTGTTTTAATTGTATTATTCTATCCATCCTAAAATGAATGATTTTTTTTCAAAATTTAATAATCATTTTAAAAAATTTAATTTTAATCTAGAAAAAATAATAAACATTCTTTTAATTTATTTTCAAAATTTTACATTTGTAAAAATATAATGAATTATTAAAAAAATTAAATCAAAAAATTTAAAAGAACATTTATTTTGAGACAATAATGGTCATTCAATCTATATAATATATAAAAGCAGAAACATTTCAAGACCATACAAATTTCGCCACGTGGAATTTCAAGTCACTCTATGTTCACCAATTATTAGCCGCCATGTGTCACATTTAATGAAGAGTTTTATTTTAGATTTTGATTTAAATATAATTTGTTTAAATAATAAACATTCTTTTCGTTCCAGTAGTGATTAATAATTAAATGATATTTCAATTTCTAACGAGCTATTATTCTTAGGATAGAAATATTTCCATGCTTTTACTAACATTTAATGTTGTTTACTAACCTTAATGTATAATAGGTTGTTAGATGTTATAACCAATTTCTAATGCATATTAACTCGGTTTGTATGCCATTTGAGCCTGCCTTCTTGATTGTTTAATGCTTGATTAATAAAATACTCAACCAAAAAGATACGAGCATTTATGATTTCCTAATTTCTATCAAGTGTACTAAGTGATACTTGGTGATGATAAAGATGTTGGAACTTATGTAAAATTGTGTGGTAAAAGATGAAAATTAAAATTCTTTTTTGAAATAAGAGTTTTTGGTAATGTTTAGGTGTGTGCGCTAAAAAGGGCGTAACTTTTGATTCCGGATGAACCACGGAACGCACAGCATATCAAATTGAAGCTCTTTTCGAGACGGACAAAAGTCATTGGGCATAGTCCCATGACACAGGTTTTTATAAACATAAAGCTCGAATCTTGACAAACCAAATGATGTGCTGAACTAATTTAATTTTGTAAATTAATATTAAAATATTTTTTAATATTATTTTAAATTATTATTTTAAGTTCTGGATAATGCCAAGATTTGATTTTTGAATTAACAGTTTCAACTGTCATAAACTGTTGAAAATCTGTGTTTGAATTTGAAAAGACATGTCTTTTCAAAACTTAGTCCTATAAAAACAATTTCAGATTGTGTTCCAATATACACAAAGTTTTCATCTTCTCTTTCCTTTCTATCTTTCTGAAAGCATTTTGTATATTGTAATGAACAAGCTGTTACTGCAGTTACTTATGCATGATGACCACCCTGGTCTAAGCCAAAACAATTAGGAAAAACATGGTATAAGCATCATTTGCATCCTAAACGACAACATGAATACGAGGTATACTCTCTCCATCCCATATACTCTGTAATTTCAATTAAATAAACGAAAACAATATGGCCTAATGAAATTACAGATTATAGCAATAAGTAATAATAAATTTTAATATGCCCGTCGAATTTCGACGAGTTACTCACTAGTATAATATTAAAGCAGAAGAAATTTCAAGCTCCACAGCTCGCCACGTGTCAATTTCTTATTCGCCGATATTTTGCATTTTAATCCTTAAATTTCACCTATTTTCGCCAATAAATCAACTTTTTGGTCCATAAATAACAATTATTTATGTTTTAGTCCTTTTATTTCATTTGTGTTTTAGTCCTTTGAAAATTAAATTCCCCAATAAGTTTATTTAAATGAAATAAATCCAATAAATTTATTTAAATGTTTTATATCAAAATTATCGTCTCACTTTTTTATTGTTATATATAAACCTAACATATTGTTTCCGTTTATTTAAATGAAATTAATTATTAATTAAACTTATACCTAAAAATAAATCCAATAAGTTTATTTAAATGAAATAATTCACAAATAAGTTTATTTAAATGTTTTATATCAAAATTATCGTCTCACTTTTTTATTGTTGTATATAAACCTAACATATTGTTTTCGTTTATTTAAATGAAATTAATTATTAATTAAACTTATACATTAAAATAAATCCAATAAGTTTTTTTAAATAAATAGACTTAAATTTTGGCAATTAATAATATTCATTTAGTGTCAACCACAGAGGCTGAGTATATTGCTGCTGAAAGTTGTTGCTGTCAAATCCTTTGGATGAAGCAGCAGTTGGTGAACTATGGAATCCATGAAGGAAATTGCCCTATCATGTGTGACAACACTTCAACAATTTCAGTCTCCAACAACCCTATCATGCATTCCAAGACCAAGCATATAGATATCAAGTATCATTTCCTCAAAGACCATGTGGAGAAGAGGAATATCCATTTAGAGTACGTGGGGACAGACAACCAGATTGCTGATATCCTCACCAAGGCTCTTGACTCCAAGAGATTTTCTTTTCTCAGAGGAGAAATGGGTATGCTTGAACTTAAATAAATTCCATACTTTTTATTTGCTAACTTGTTTGTTGAGTTTAGGATAAAACTCCTATTAAGGATTGAGACCGCTTATGTTGAAACCGCCTCTACTAAAACCACAAGCAGTCAAACCGCCTGCATCCAACCGCCAGTTCCAAACCGCTTGATGCAGTCAGACCGCTTGGATCAAAACCGCGTTTCAACAAAGAGTAAATTCTGTCTATTTATGTCTTATCCTTATTTCCTTACTTAAAAAAAAAACTGTTCAAATTCTTTTTATTTATTTTTTAGTCCTTATTTTGACATAAGGGTATTTTTGCAAATGTTTTCCCTCGTTTATTTCAAAATTAAGAGCATTTAATGCTAAGGGGACATGAGCATTAAAAACCCTCATGTCAGCCGTCATTGAGAGAGGTGCAGGAGGTGAAAGGGTGCAACAGTTGGTATAATTTCAATCATTCCTTCTGAACCAACTGCCTGCCCCCTTCACCCTATATATACCCTGTTTGGTGAAACCTAAGAACTTTTCACTGCCCATCTCTGTCATTCGTACTTTCTTCTTCACCAACTCACTCTCTCTCTCTCTCTAAAACTTTTTACAAAACCTCCATTTTCAAACATTTTCTGAAATGGCAACAACATCAAAGAGACAAAGGGCCTCAACTGTTGCTAGGGGTCCCAAGAAACCTATTCTGGAAATGGTATTCAACTTCTAACCTTTAATCTTCAGATTTCTTTAAACTGCCATGGATGAACTTTGAAACTCTTCGTATGCCTGTTTTGATTTTTGATGATTGTGCTCTTATTTCTTGACCATTTCTGATGAAATTTGTTGGGTTTTGCTCGTAATCATGCCTAGATTTACATTATATAGTTTATTTCATGATCAATGCATGATTTGAGTACTAATTTTATGATTTTCAGTTTATACACTTCGAAAACCCACTTTCTTGTTCTTAGTGTTTATGAATGATTCTGAGTAAAGGTTGCAATTTTAATGATATATTGTTGTTCCCCTTTCCAATGTGATCATTTTGATATGTTATTTGTTGATTTTGGTTAAGTTTTATAAATCTCTGTTCTTGGTGTTCATGAATGTTCTTCATGTTCTTCATGAAACCCATGAACTTTTCTTGAAAAATCATATGTTTTGGATGCCTTGAATCTGCATAGTGTTTTTCAACACTTAGAAAAATTTTCAACTTTTTCAAATTTTTTGGATTTCATTTGGTTTTGAAACCGCTTGTATGCAAACCGCTTATACTCTATGTTTCAAAACCGCTTCTGCTTTTCTAAGCTAACCGCATGCTGAACCGCTTGTTCAAATCTTTTGAAACCGCATGCTGGTTAAATTCCTTCCTTCATTGCTTTTGAGATTTTACTAAGTATATAGGCTGGAAACCAAGAAATTCCTCTCTAATCACCGCTTGCAGTGTGGGATAAGTTTGGATTACAATGCCACGTACTTAAGTAATCTTATTCTCAAATCCTCATTATCATTGTGTATTCATAGTTCACTTGGGGTTTGAAATTTTCAAACCGCACCATTGCTTAACCGCTTGGTGCCCAAACCGCTTGAGAACTGTGAATACAAAAATGGATCTAACACTTCATGTTTTACTTTGTAGGATCCATCTACCTTCCTACCTGGATGGGAAGTAAATGAGGCTGAGCTAAAGACAGATGCTCTTGGAAGGGAACTGCTTAGGAAATTGAGAGTTTCTGGCATTCTACCGCTCTTCACCAAACAGCAAAACTTCATTGTGCCCTCTTTTGTGGATCAGTTCTTTGCAACCGCCAAGAAAAGGTCAAGAATTCTAGATCAAGGACAAAGAGTTGTCTGCCTGACCGCTGTTGTTGAAGGCCTGAAGCTATCCATTGACTACATTGACATCAGAAGACTTTTCAGATTTGTTATTGGTTGTGCTCCATTAGAGGTTGATCAAGTTATTCAAGACACTGCTGCCTCTCAAACCGCCAAAGTAGACACCTTGGTTAAGAAGTACAAGAAGATCCCCAGAAAGAATTTTGGTGAGCTGATGAGCCACATTGGTCATCTGGTTGGGAGAACTATTTGTGGAAAGACAGGAAACCACAACAACTTTACATCCCAACAATGGATGTACTGTTCTGCTATCTTTATGGAGATCCAACTGCATTGGCCTAAAATCCTCTACATGGAAATTAGAGACAGTGTTGAGACCTATCAGTCCAAGGTCAAAGGTGAAGATCAGAGGTGGAGACCATTCTGCAGGATCATAACCGCTCTTTTGATGGACTTTGAGCACCTAGATGATATGGTCACCAAGAATCCAGAGCTTATGGTGGACTGCTCAGATGATTCTCTTGGATTGCTTGCATGCCACTCCTTCAGGTATGCTAATGGAGATGCATTATACAAATCCTTGTATGATGCAGATACCTATCCCTTGAAGGAGCCCTATGAACTAAGAGATCCCTCAACCGCTCCAAAAGCTAAAGGAGCCAAGCGGTCGAGGAAGCCACAAGCAAGAGCAGAACAGCCACCTAAGAAATCCAAGACCGCTCCAGCAACCAAACCGCCTAAAGCTGATGATGGAGCTGGTCCTAGTAAAAAGAAGAAGAAGGATAAGCAACCTGAAACCATGAATTTGGTGGATGAAGAAGAAGAAGAGGAAGACCCAAGTATTCCCAACTTGGTGGCTAGAGCCAAGAAGGCCAGGGATGAGATGGCTGGATTGACTGTGGAAGAACAGATGAAGGTTCTTCAGGATAGAATTGATAGATTGGCCAAGGAACAAGCTGAGAAGTATCAGGCCAAAGGCAAGTCTGTTGACCCAACTGCCTCCCATCAGGAACCGCCTCTAGAGAACCAACCGCCTCCAACCCCTCAAACCTCTCCTGTCCAATCACCTACCCAATCCCCAGTCAGATCCCCTTCCAAATCACCTTCCAAATCCCCTTCCAAAACCAAATCCATAACCCCTTCCCCTTCCAAAACCGCACAAACTCAGGGGGAGAAACCAAAGAGAAGAAAAATGATGGCCAGAAAGAAAACCTCTAAAAAGACCAAGCCTGTCCAACCCTCACCCTCTCCCTCACCACTTAGAAATTCCCCAATCCAATCCACTCACAATTCCCCTTCACCTTCCCCCAGAAAATCCCTTTCCCCATTATCCTCTCAATCCCCATATAACTCACCCCAATATTCTCATTCCATAAACTCCCAACATTCAAACCAAACCCCCACTCACTCTGCCTATCAACAATGGCAGTCCAAGCCCTCTGCTGGACATGCCACATCCAAATCTGTTAGGGATGATCCAACCCCAACCAATTCCCCTAACAAAAACCGCTCCCATTCCCCTACACCTAACAGCTCCAAATCCAACACCCCTTCAAAATCACCAACTCCACACAATTCACCCATTAGACAAAACTCACCTCCTCCAAATATACCTCCCTAAACCCAAATCGCCCCTAAAACCAACAAAACCCAACCGCCTCCTACCTTCACGACCGCTTCACCCTCAACCGCTCCTCCCTCAGAGTACTCCCAAATTCTCCAAACCCTTAATCTGATTCAAGGCCAACTTGTTATAAACCAAGGCCATGTCATATCTTTGACCGCCTCAAATGCCTCCCTCCTTGAACCCAACCGCTCCTTACAAGCCAAGGTAGATTCTCACTCTCTTGAGTTGGCAGCCCTTAAAGCTTCTTTGCTTGATGCCATTAAGGGGAAGAGATCTACAGCAATTCCATCCTCCTCCTCAATCGCCCCTCCTGACCAAACAGCTTCCTTAATCAAAACCGCTTCTGAAGCCTTTCAGAAATCTCTTGAAGTGGGTATGGTCAAAGCCTTGGAAGATAAAGCATCAGTTGAGGAGATGAAAATTTCTTTGGATATCCTTGGAGAAAAACTATGCTCCTCCCTTGAAAAGGATCTGGGTAGCATAAGCTCAAAATTTCTTGATTTCCTTAAATCCAGACCGCAATTATCTCAAGTTGTCCAGACCGCCTTGGATAATTTGCGTGAGGAAGTGCTTGCTCAGATTGACTGTTTCAAGGTGGACTCCAAAGTCAATTTGGACTGTGTTGGAGATGCTTATATGGCCAAGTTAAAAGAGATTCAAGAAGAATTTACCGACCGCCTTGACAACCTGAAGACTGGATTCAATACCAAAGTTGAAGCTGAAATGAATAGTCTGAAATCCTCTCTGAAGGTTACTGTTGATCTTGATCTAATGAAGGAAGCTCTCCAAGCCCAAACCGCTTTAGTTCAAGAAGAACTCCACACCATTTTCAACTCCATCTATTCCTCTGTCAATGTGAAGCTTGACATAATCAAGGAAAATCTTGTGGAAAATACCAAAGCGGTTGGTGCCACAAACTCTACTTCTGCTCATTCTGTCAATGCTTTGAAGAAGCTAGAGTCAACTTTGATCAGGACCGCTGAAGAAGTAAGAAGATTAAGGAAAGCTTTTGAGCCAAACCAATCAAGAGCTGGGACCAGTGGAGCTAAACATGAAGTCAACAAGCCGCCCCAGCAATAACCGCTTCTCCTTAATTATTTTTGAACCGCTTTTTGTAAGTTGGACCGCATTCTCTTTGTATTTTCTTTATCCAACTTATTTTGTTTTGTTTTTGTAACCTTATAATTTTCCTTCATTCCTGTACTTGTAATCATCTTAGGAATTAATGGAAATTGCATCATGGTTCCAAAACCTTGTTCATATCAAACTGTTTGTTTGTAGAACAATGAAACCGCTTATGGTCTTAAACCTCATTCAATTATTTTTTAACTTAAAAATCACTCTTTTGAATTGATGTTTAAACATTCAGTTTAAATCGCACTTTGAACTTAAACTCATATTTTTAAGTGCACTGAATGCATTTCTATACTTTCCATATTGTAAGTTCTTATCTTTCAGATAGTATAGAAATCTATAGCTTAAGCTAGTGTGTGCATTAACTTTGGACATGACTTACCATGATTATTCTTATGGACATGTTTTTATCATGTATAATGTTTGCTTTTGCTGTAGTAGGTAATGGCATCAATCAAATAGGGGGAGCTTGTTGGGTATGCATATTTTAACTCTCCTATTTTGTATTAGATTTGATTGATACCATAACCTCCTATTTATTTTAAGGACTTTAGGACCCTATGTAATGAAGCTTAGACTTCAATTTTTTAGCTAAGTCCATTTTATAGAATAGGTTAATTTAGGCTTGAAGACTAGCACAAGACTCATTGGATCTAGGGATTGCAGTTCAGAGTTTCAGACCACCCCATTAAAACAGCCTAGGCTGAACCGCTCCTGGAACCAACCGGTGAAACTTTGACTGAAACCGATTCTCTGAACTCCTAAGTGCAAACCCCCTTTGAACCGCTTCACATCAAACCGCTCCCCACCAGAACCGCCCCAATGATTGGCTACTTGAAGTGAACCTCATTGATCGTTGGAATCCACGTCAGCAATTCCAAATGTCAACCACCATATCTTATCACGTGACTACTTTTCAGACAAGATCTGCAAGGATCTTAAAAAGGTGACAGATGTCCTAACCACCTTGATTGCAACTGAGGTCTGATCAGCTTTACCTGCATCAACAGTTCCAAAGGACAAAAGTGGTTGCTGTGGGCCAATGGGAATGCATCAAGGACTGTACTTACAATAGCTGTGTCCAACGGCTATATTCCTGATGCTTGGGTATAAATACCCCCAACCTTCATCGTTTGAAGATTGCTTGAATCTTGAGAAATTGCTGTGAGTTCATAAGAAGTTGAAGCTCCGCCCAGAAATTCTAAGTCATTTGAATCTTCATCTTCAACCTTCAAGAAATATTCCTAAGCCCAGAAATCAAGCCTTAACACATTCAAGAATCATTGTGCTCTACATCTCATAGATTTAAAGAGCCTTGATCTTGTTCTCACACACGCACCTCACTTGTTTAATCACTTAGATTAATCATTTGAGATACACTGGTTATAGTCTAGGATTCAATCTTCATAGAATAGATTTTAGCCTTGAGTATCGATCTTTGTAACTTGTAATCTCTCGTACTCAATAGTAGAATCACTCTTGAAAATCCAAGACTAACCATCTTGGTAGTGGACGTAGATCGTTTATCGATTGAACCACTTCAAATATTGTGTTCTTACTTTCTGCATTTATATTTCTTGTGCTTACTGATTATCTAAATTTTTTTCTGTTTGATCCTTATTTAGATATCCATTATTGTGAAATAGTGTTTGGAGTTAAAATTGTCAAAATTACACTTGTTTGTAAAACTGCACTTGTCAAAACCGCTTTACCTAAACCGCTTTACAAACCGCCTCTCCCAAAACCGCTTTGTAACGTTATTATTCCGTTGTGTATTTTATAACTCTAATTGCAGTTTCTTATACACTGCAAGAGGTTTTGTAAGTATAGAGGATTAGTTTTAAATCGAGGGCGAAAAATTTTAAACAGCTATTCACCTCCCTCTAGCTGTATTTTCACCCTTGTTGCCACCTTTGAGACCAACAGTTTGTTTGGATCAGTTGGGAGTTGTGGCCCTTGATTTGTTTGAATTACCGATTGTGGCCTTGGTTTGTTTGGATCGGTTGAGGGTTGTGGCTGACCGATTATGGCCTTGGTTTGTTTGGATCATTTTAAAAAATAAAAATATTATTTTATCCATCTCAAATAAATTCTTTAAATATATACTTTTATAAAAAAAAATATATTATTCATTTAA
>JAFEMH010008080.1:0-64874 GCA_022495995.1 Adenophora triphylla var. japonica | reverse complement strand
ACCACATAACGCTCCCCGCGCGCTACCCATACCTTGTAACCATCAACAAACCCCGCCTCTAAAACATGTTTCTTTACCCATCCAACACTCGATATTTTCTATTCTTACACTTTTTACAAGGACACCTAATCTTATCACCACGCATGCACCGGGGATGCGCTCTAGCAAACTCCACGAAATGTTCTAAACCTTCTAAGAATCGAGGTCCGACACCCCTTCTACCGGATTACTACGATTATCCATCCAACTACGATCTTCTCCACATAATTAACTCCCGCATTTCATAATGTATTAACAGCTTAGATGTAATTAACGCATTACAATTCCCTAAATTTGGATTACAAACTTAAAAGCAACAAGACATGTTTCTTTAGGTTTAGAATTAGGGTTGGCTTCTATCGCACACATCTATCACATTTTTTAATTATTAATATTTTGAATAATTTTAAATAATAATATTTAATTCTTTGTTGTAAAGTATATCATTCCCTATGATGAAAGGACAATTCATGTCCATTAGGTTTAGAATTGGGTTGGCTTTATCCCATCCCGAAATACACGTATGAATTGCAAATATCACCTTGTCTACTTGCTTTATAATCGAAAATCAAGAAATTTCGGCAAAGATAACCCCACGGTCTCCAAGTGCACGACGTAGACTAGGTCAATCAAACACTATCGATTAGAATCGACAAGTGTGTAATCAACCATATATGTCTAGTATACACTCGAGAACAATAGGATTAATGCAACCGAAATATCTCAACTATCGACTATTCAAGCAATTTTAATAGACAATGATGATATTTACAAAACATATAATCGTGCATTTCAAGACTCGTCCACACTGACAATTTAAGAATCGATGACTACATGTTGACCTCAACATGATAAGTTAAAGATTCTTAAACGGGTTTCTAAGCTTTTGTGTTTCAACCGTCACAACGTCACGTCGTAACATTAATTTTTATTCATTACCGTAAAATGCATGATTTTACAATAATGACTTAACACACACACCTATCATATTTTTTAAAATTATTAATATTGTGAATAATTTGAAATATTAATTCTTTATTGTAAAATTTGAAATTTTACAATGATGAATTAAATTAACATTTATAAACAAGATAAGAGTCGTTCATCCACAACTATCAAAACCCAATCTCATCTTAGACCAAGAAAGACAGCAAACAAGTTCATTGCCGTTTGAGCAAAGGATTTTCCGTTTAATAAGAATTTTTTCGGGCCATCGTTCCTCCTCTCTAAGGATCTCAAGTGATGTTTGAGATCCTTAGAGAGAAAGAGGACAAATAAACCGAAAAACTCTTATTAAACGTAAAATCTTTTGCTCAAACGGTAATGAACTTGTTTGCTCTGTCTTTCTTGATCAAAGAAGACGAATTTTGATAGCTGTGGGAGAAAAAGGCTCTCATCTTATTTATATTTTAAGATGTTAACCACCAACCACAATATCCTATAAGCAAGGCTACTAAGAGTTTTCTTCCTAAAAATGCTATGGATCTTAACTTCAACCAAAAATAAAATGTTCGCAAGAATCAATTCATTGGATTTATATGACTTATTGTTCATCTAAAAATGCTATGGATCTTCATCTTACTCCCTTCCTTCCACTCATCTTTCTACTTTCTCTTTCTAGAATGTCACAGAGCATCCCGTTTCAAAACTTAATTAACTACCAAAGCGTAAGCCGAAAAACAACACCGAAGTAACACTAACTTACAAAATTGCAACAATTCCTCAAATAGAGTGATTTACAACAACAATTAGGCATACAATAACAAACAATCTACTTCCCTGTGTTAACTAGATCTAAGCAAATCAACTTAGCAGAGGTGAGTAAGAAATTGCAACACTGATACGATCTACTAGTAAACAAACAATGTGATCCAAAATAACGAAGAAGAAAAATTAAAAATAACACCACAAAATAAAATTTAAGCACATGTACAATCGGGGCAAAGAAGAGCACAACCGACTAAAAATATAAGTTCCTATTGTCTCCATTTTAAAATAAGGGTTTCTCCAGAAAACATTAATATCCTTCGTATCTCAAAATAGTTACGAGATCCTCAAAATATGTACTATCATTTAGTTATTTCATAATTATTCTATTTCAGAATAATAATTATGTGGTTCTTATAAATAAGATAATTACACTTTCTCATTTACAGTTCAAAAATGTTCACTTTTACGCTTGAAAGAAGATCAATATTTATCTTTAGCGCCATTTAATTTCCATATTGAAACTCGAAATCGTGCAATACTCCTATTTTTCAATAAATATTAATTATTTATATATTGTAATTTTAAATAATTTTCATTTCTAAGGAAGCTATCAAATTAATACACAGTTATTCGACCTCGTTAATTTGATTACACACCCTAATCCATTTGTTTCAAAATTAGGCATACTTTCGTAATCAATACTTGAGAGAGAGAAATCCAGTGAGAGAGAGAGAGAAAGAGAGCTTACCGGCGACGGAGACGGCGACAGCGAACGGCTGGCTCGGCGGCAACGGCGTTGTTCAGAGGGCGACTGCGAGAGAGAGAGAGAGAAAGCGAGTGAGAGAGAGAAATCGAGTGAGAGAGGGAAAGGGATTGAGAGAGAGAAAGAGAGCTTACCGGCAACGGAGACGGCGACGGCGAACGGCTTCCACGGCGGCGACGGCGTTTGTTCGCGAATTACTGATGAGAGAGAGAGAAAGTGAGAGAGAGAAATCGAGTGAGAGAGGAAGCGATTGAGAGAAAGAAAGATGCTTACCGAAAGACGGCGACGGCAACGGCGAACGACGCGTTAGGGTTCGCGTTCGCGAATGACTGAGAGAGAAGAAGCGTAATAAAATGAAGGCGTAATTAAAAATGGGATTTTTTTCGTTATATATAGGGCGTATTTACCGACGGACGTGGCCGCGCATACCGACGGGAAGTTTTTCAATTACCGACGGACAAAACGAAATTTTAAAAAAATCCCGAAAATAAAATTAAATTTCCGTCGGTAACACTGTTTTTCGTCGGTATTACCGACGGACGGTGTCCGTCGGTAAAAGTCCGTCGGTAAATGCCACTGTTTCTAGTAGTGATAGTACTTGTCCAAAACGCCTTGACCAACTTGTTTCCTATTAAGTGGTTTCCAGTTTGGTTCCAACTCTTTGCATAAAAGCAAAAATCCCTCCTTTTCCACGAACTTAAATGGAAGCTCGTCCTTGATGATCATCTCAATGCATCTATCATCACACCTCTGCTTATTAAACTTTCTGTATCATGTCCCTCCACTCACATTATCCCGACTTAACTTTTTTTGTGTTGGATTAACATCTTCATACAATGGGTGTAATTTCCACTTCTTTCTATGGTAATTCATGGAACTAGTGCCATTCTTATCCGAGTCACACGGCACTTTCTTGTGGCAATAGTTACAGGTGCATGTTTTGGAATCAATTTCACCATTTGGAAGCTTACACCTAGTATAATAATTTCATAATTTACTTCTGTTTGCAGGCACTTTCCTCTTTTTCCCTCTATTTGCTTCACTACTAGTATCTCCAGATACTGGAGCGGATGAAGACGGAGGAATCGATTGAGAAGAACATGTAGTTACAGGCCTCGATTGAGAAGATTCCATCCTGTTTCAAACATAATTGATAAAATAAAATTAACACTCTAATAATTTTGAAAACCCAAGAAAAGATAATGTAGCAAATTCAGTCCAAAACACGAATTTACAGAAAACCCATTCATTTCCAACACAAGCAAAACAAAAACATGAATTTACACAAGCAAAAACACAAATTCAGTATAGATCTGGAATATACACAAATTCAGTACAGATCCAAGGCCTGTCAAGAAGCTCAAGAAGCACATTCCTGATATTTAGCCAATCATCAATAAATCTAAAATATACCAAGCCTAAAGTAGTCTCAGACCAAAATAGTAACAAAGCATAAACTGAATGACGATCGAAAATGAGCAATATAAAATAACATCAATTAAATCAGCATCAATCTTACCGTGGGGTGGAGCGGAGCTGGTGTCGGCGGCGCAAGGTTGTGGGAAGAAGAGAAGACCGGCGGAAGGGTGAGGGAGAGAAAGAGCGAGAACGAACGACGCCAAGAAAGAAGCGTGAGGGAGAGCGAGAACGTCGGCCACCGAGAGACGAAAGAAAGACTTTTTAGGGTTAGATTTTTTTTAATTTTGTAATTTTTGTTTATATGTATATAATAATATATACTTCCTGTGTCCCGCTATAAACCGCACACTTTCTATTTTGGGCGTCC
Source organism: Adenophora triphylla var. japonica (assembly GCA_022495995.1). Classification (NCBI taxonomy): domain Eukaryota; kingdom Viridiplantae; phylum Streptophyta; class Magnoliopsida; order Asterales; family Campanulaceae; genus Adenophora; species Adenophora triphylla. The sequence continues at coordinate 60,576 of JAFEMH010008080.1, read as the reverse complement.
CATTACAAACCGCACACTTCCTAAAATGGCAAAGAATCTTTACTATTTCCTCCACTCATTCTTTTTCCTACATTATTTTAATACTCACAACACCATTATAATTTACTATTCCCTCCACTCATTCTCTCTCCTATTTTACTTTTACACTCACAACAATTATATCATTATTTTTTTTCTTAATTCCCGCGCAAACAAGATTGCGGTTACTAGCTGACGGAGGAGTATTTTATATTTTTAAAAAAATAAGTCGATATTTCGGTATACCAATCGATTTCACTTCTATATACCACGTACCAACCATTTTCACTAATTGGTATGGTACTACCGTACCGAAAATTCGGTATAAAGTTTCCAACTGACCAATTACAATTGGTACGGTTGGTATATGGATTGGTTGGTACGAAGGTAATTATATTTTCCACCCTAATTATATGTACTTTCCAATCCTTACATCTTACTTTTTTTGTCCTACTCCCATATAAATGTAAACCAAATTTTTGGATCACGGAAATTTGGTATGAGTGAAAAATAGGAGAGACAAATAGATTGGAGGAGGTGTTTGTGAGGATGAAAAATTAAAAGCTAGCGAGAGAGATATGAGTAGGAGATGATAATAGGTTAGGAGAAAGAATGTTGTGAGTGTAAAAGTAAAAGTAAGAAGAGTTCAGAACGAGTGGAGTGGAATAGTAAAAATTAACTTTGCCATTTTAGACGAGCTTCACAATTGAGTGAAATGTCCCAAAAAAGAAAAATAGTTCACACATTGTATGTGGGAGGAGGGAAGTATTGGTTAGTATTTACAACTACCTAACAACCTAACAATACTATTTCTAACTGACACAACGGAAGACAAAGCTATTTACACTTCAGGCCTTTATCTTTGACCATTGTACATCCACTACCCTGCACACTCTTGTCCTGATCTATAACAACTTTTGAATCTTTTTTTTTCTAATAGGACGGACCGACCGACGGAGAGAATAATGTTTATCTTAATTTAATTTAATTTTATTTTTGGTTAGAGGTGCAATTTAAAAATAAACGAAGAATTATCACGGGCAAGGCAGTGTAAGATTATGTTAGACAAGCAGGTCTTGGGTGGAGATGGGAGGTAGTTCAATAATGGCAGATTTCCATTTCCTTGGCTCAAATGTTGGTCCTCTGTACTACACCTGTCTCCCTCCTATGATTCTTAGAATTATTACACTTCAGTCCAAATATGTCCTTTCTCATCTGTTATCCTCGTATAAACCACAAATGGCACGATCGTAATAATTGCCCAGCATCCATCCAGGACATTATCAGAAGAAACTGCAACCAATCAACCCAGTTGGGGTCCACCCCCAGCCCTTTTGCCCAAAAAGTAGGCCAAACAAGAGCCCTGGTTATTTCTTCTTCTGACCGCTCTCCTTTTCTAGCTTTTTCCCTCTTAGCTATGTTTTTTTGGGATTTATGGTGTCTTTGACCCCTATAGTTTTATGTATGTTTAAACAACCCCCTCCAACATTACAAAAGTGGCGACTTGCTAAAAACTTGGCCTCTTCTGTGATAAAATAGAATAAGTCAGTTTAATTAGTTATTCTATTCCTATTATTTTGCATAATTAGTGAATCAGGATGAGAAGAGATCAAGTACTACTGTTACTTTGAACTTATTATTATTCCGTTGTCATGTGATGAGCAAGATGCAAACACGTCCTCCTTATTTTGAGTTGTTTAGAAAAATGCTACAATATCATATATACGAAACTTCTTTGCAGTGTGTGACAAAAATTTAACAACATTTTCCTTGCAATTAGTTGAAAGTTCAAAATAAAATAGTAGATATTTATGGGCTCTACTATTGTCAAAATAATACTAGTTGCACGATTCACAAGAGAGAAAAGGGATGCGGTTGCATCTCACTCATCATATAGTGATTTAGGTTAAGGTAGGTGATGAAGAAATGTTATGTCTACATTACATTATACTCCCTCCTCCTTGCCAAATCAAGGGTCATCGGGGGGATTTCACGCTTCTTAAAAAAATTTTAAAAAAATGAATAAAAATTAAATGTGGGATATGAAATAGTAGTTAATGATTGATTTTTTTTGTAAATATGTTAACTTTATAAGGGTATAATGAATGGTTTTTTTGTAATATGGGGTAGGGAATACTCCCTCTGTCCCGAACCTTGGTGCCTAGTTTGACTTTTCACGTAAATTAAGGAGAGAGTATTATATTGAAAGTGTTGTGAGTGTGAAAATAAAATAGGAGAGAGAATGAGTGGAGAGAATATTAATTATAATGGTGTTGTGAGTATTAAAATAATGTAGGAGAGAGAATGAGTGGAGGGAATAGTAAAGATTCCTTTCCATTTTAGGAAATATCTTGGCGTAGGTTTGGACCTTGCAAAGATGGAAGTAATGTGCACGTAGGTATGGGACGGAGAGTGTAGTAGTTAATGATTGATTTTTTAATAGGAGAGAGAATGAGTGGGAGGAATAGTAAGTTGATGATTATTTTTTTGTAAATATGTTAACTTTATAAGGGTATAATGAATGATTTTTTTGTAAATATATGGAGATGATAAGGGTATAAATATATTAAAAAACTTACCATTTATGAAAAGAAACTCTTAATCTGAAACGAATCAAAAAAAAAAGTAGATACCTTGATCTGGGTCGGAGGGACTAGATTTTATCCAACAAAAGGGTCGAATTGTTAATCAATCATCAATAAAGGTGAAATCTGCAAGCTTTTACTTCCTCTATATCTAAATAATCTTTCAACTTTTTTATCAATGTGACAAAGATATTTTAATAAGTAATTTTATGTTGATTTCATTATTTTAATGAAAAATTTCAATTTGTTGTCATCATTATAAATATTATCAACAAGTTTTAGATATTTATTCGGATAATTAAATCAATATAAATTGTTAATCAAAATACCTTTGAATTAACAACGAAAAAAATAAATAAAAAAAAAGACTATTTCGAAGCGGAGATAAATCGATAAATAGGAAGTGGTGAAAGGTAAATTTTACATAGAATTCTTCCTAGTGCAAATTACAAAGCTGACTTGTCACTTTGAGTTGGATTCACCCGCACGTTCACAATATAACTAAGCCATAACAATACCATCATCATCCTTTTCCCTTTACTCCTACAAAATCTTTCTTCTTCTGCTTAATTTCACAGTCATTAGTTATCTCTCTATGGAGATGGAGGAGCTCCACCATCAGCGCCGCCATTACCATCAAAATCAGCAGTTCCACCACCGGCGGTCATCATCATCAATTGCCACCATCACCGCCATATCATTCCTCATATTCGCCTCCTCTGCCGGCTGCACCGCCATTCTTCGTCCCACTCCAACTCACCAACAACCAGGTAAGTACACTAGAATTGGATTGGATTGCATTTAAGTTATTAACTCACGAGTTGACTCAGTGATCAAGAACTCAAAGTTAACTTTCTTGAACTGTATGAGTGTAGGATCCACCGGAGGTGAGAGTGGGTCGGCGGCGGCGGCAGAGTTAGAAATAGAAGGTATGGAGAGGAGGAGACTGGGTGGGCCAGGGTCATCACCACCCACGTGCAGATACAAATGTGGCAGGTGTTCACCATGTAAACCGGTTCACGTGGCGATTCAACCCGGGTTCAGTCTGCCATTAGAGTACTACCCTGAAGCTTGGCGTTGCAAGTGTGGCAACAAGCTCTTCATCCCCTAGGTTAGTCTTGCCCCCATTAATCAAACTCTTACTAGTCCTATTTTTATAATTACGTACGGAGTATTAATTAACTTATAATTACTGTATCAATGTCACAAATTAAATTGTACCATATGCAACTCTTCATTTATTTACTAGCACTTTGATCTCTGCCTTGCCTTTTCTGGAGTTTCAACCTTTTGAATTTTCACTATTTAATGATAAAATTGTTATAGTTAAGTTACTCCCTCCGCCTCACAACAAAATACATACTTTACTTATACGGCATTTCACTACAAATTACACACTTTTTAAAATTGAAATATTTTATTATTTTTATATTAAACAGACTCAAGTGTCATAATTAGAACAATAATTCAATTATTATTCTCTACCCTAAGGGTATGTTTGGCAACCTCAATTTCAAGACTTGAATTTGGAATTGAAAGAACAAAATGAATTCCGTGGAACTAATTTAACCCTTTCAATTTCAATTCAATGGATTGGAATCGAGTTGCCAAACATACTATAATAATTCAATTCTTATATTCTACCTCACTTTCTTTCTGATACATCACTTTGTATCAAGGTTCTAAAAAGCGCTAGACAGATGCTAGGCGGCGGAGCCGGGTCTAGCATCTAGGCGGGGACTAGTCGGGATTAGTCGGGGTTAGTCGGGCCCTAGGCGGGACTTAGAACTAGGTGTTGGAGAGGGGCCTAGGCGCCCTAGACGGGGTCTTTTAGAACACTGCTTTGTATACTCACGACACATTCTACCCTAACACTTTTCCTTAATTCTCGTCCAAATAGACAATGTGTAGATTATAATGTCAAAAATAAATAAATTGACTATTTTAATATTAAATACTTAGAGTGGCTGATTTAATACGGTAGGGGAATTGAGGGTTAACTGACATTTTATTAAAATAAAATTGAAAGAAGGAACGAGTAGATGGAATGAAAGGGGAGTGAAATTAACCCTCATTAATATAATGGTACATTAATAATACAATTTAAAATTTTCATTTTAGAAGTTAAGGTTGATGATTAATTTTCATATATTATTAATAAAAATATATTTAAGTTGACCGAACTGCAACTTCAATCTCGTGTATACTTAATTTTCTATCTCTTGTTTCTGAGTATAGTTGTGGGTTGTGATCTCTTTTCATGTGAGATGATAGAGAACTTTGGGAATGTGGGTTGTTTACGACAGTATATCTTTAAAACTTTGAAATTCAATTTCATACTCACAACACTTACACTATTTATTTAATTTTCGTATCAAAACAAATATGTAAATTTAGCTAAAGCGAAGGAAGTAAACAAACATTTTGATATTTTTTATTTACGATATTTGTATAAACCGTCCACGTTCTAAATATTTTACATTAATATTTACTACAAATATTTTATATTTCATAGTGATATTTGTACAAAATAGCATCCATTGTTCTAAACTTTGTTCCCCTAGGTGGCCTAGATTGCTAGGCGCTTTATAAACGCCACACGACAAACATCAATTTAGTCTAGGTCGATATCACAATAAAATAGGATTAATTCCTTTCTACCCCTCTAGCCTAGATTTTAATTCATAAAAATCCATTTCAGATTTAAAACTTCAAATTCATTGAGAAGCTCAGATCAAAATACCGTGTAAACCCAAAACTCGTTTGACCTGGTCAAATATGATTTCTAAATATCAATTTTACCCCTCCCCTCATTCACCCAACGTATATGATGTTGTCCCCTCATTCACCCAACGTATATGATGTTGTTAAGCCCATCTCGTCATTTTCTAAGTTATTTTAGAAAAATTGAATCAAAATGTAGAGTGTGGGATTCAAACTCTAGACCCTCCACTATAAACCAAGGTCTTAACCGCTTAGCCAATGTTTTGTATACGTTTATTTTTGCAATATATTTCATTAGTATAAACTGTGGAGGAAAATTAATTTAAAAAAAAAATGAGATTTCACAATCAATTAATGAGATTCAATATTCAAAATTTAATCAAGTCCTATACCAGTTGTTATAGGACCATTCAAAGGTCTTAATACGTTGGTATAAGATTGTGTGAGGTCCTATACTACTTGCTATAGGACCATCCAATGATATTATAGCTTTGTATATGATGTTGCCAAGTCATATACCATTTGATATAGGACCATTCAAATGTCTTATAGCTGTGTATATTATGTTCCCAGGTCCTATACCATTTGCTATAGGACCATTCAAAGGTCTTATAGCTTTGTATATGATGTTGTTAAATCCTATACCGATTCTTTATAGGACCATTCAAAGGTCTTAATGTGTTGGTATAAGATTGTGTGAGGTCCTATATCACTTGATATATGACCATTCAAAGGTCTTATAGCTTTGTATATGATGTTGTTAAGTCCTATACCGATTCTTTATAGGACCATTGAAGGTCTTAATGCGTTGGCGTAAGATTGTGTGATGTCTATACTACTTGCTATAGGACCATCCAGTGGTCTTATAGCTTTGTATATGATGTTGCTATGTCATATACCATTTGCTATAGGACCGTTGAAAGGTCTTATAATTTGTGTATATTATGTTCCCAGGTCTATACCATTTGCTTTATAGGACCATTCAAAATCTTATAGGCATGTCTATATTATGTTCCCAGTCCTATACCATTTGCTATAGGACCATTCAAAGGTCTTATACCTTAAGATATAAGAGTAATAAAATATAAGAGTAATTATAGTCATATACCTTTAGTTATAAGACTAATTTTAGTCTTATTTTTTAAGGTATAAGACTAATTTTAGTTTTATACATTTAGGTGTAAGACCGACGGGGAGAGTGTATAAGACCGACGGAGTGGAGGTACTGTATAAGACAAATTTTCACATTTTAAAGAAAACGTAAAAATTTGTGGTTTTTTTTTTTTACTCTTAAATTTTAAGATATAAGAGTAATTCTAGTCTTATACCCAAATATATACTTAATTAAATTTTGAATATTGAATCTCATTAATTGATTGTGAAATTTTTTTAAAATTAATTTTCCTCCACTGTTTATACTAATGAAATATATTGCAAAAATAAATGTAAACAAAGCATTGGCCAAGCGGTTAAGACCTTGGTTTATAGTGGAGGGTTTAGAGTTCGAATTCCACACTCTACATTTTGATTCAATTTTTCTAAAATAACATAGAAAAAGAAAAGAACGGGGTGGGCTAAGCGGGCTGTTTAGGAACTGGACGGGAAGGAGGGGTATTCTAGGTATATTAATTACAGCGGGTTTCTGAGGAATTTCTGATCTCGATTGGGTATTTATAGATTTGTGATCTTACTTAGGGGTCTTAGGGTCCTTGGCTCAATAAAATATGATTTAAAACGCCGTGCCTACATATTTTAGCTTTAGTATTTTCAATTTACATTTAAATTATTTATTTCCGTGTTTTTGAAATCTTTTCTCAAATATTCATTTTAAAAAAATATTTTCCAAAATAACATCTCTTTCAAACTATTTGCCAAAATGAACTTTTTTTTTAACTCGCTACTAGATGCTTTGACTGAATTGCTACTTTAAAATCTTAAGTTTTTTTTTTTAATATCATAATAAAATTGAAAAATTTTAAATTCGCTATTTCAAATAGCAAATTTGAACGAGAAAAATATGAATTAGCTACATTTGCTAGCTAGTTTTGAAAAAATGGTAATTTTGGCAAATAATTTAAAAGGGTTGTCATTTTGAGACATATTTTTTTTAATGAATTATTTGAGAAAAAATCCGTATTTTTGTGACATTTTCAACTTTATTTCACCATAATGCTATAAAATATGTCTAGTTTCGGTCCCATCTAGGCACTCGCGACGCTCAATCCAACTTTGACGTCTTACTGCCGTCTAAAGATTTTTAGAATCTTAAATATACCCCTGCAATACTATACGCTTAGCTCCTAACCTGGAACTACTGCTCCCTTGCAATGGGTTGTAATTTTACTACACATAACCTTTGTTTATTTTTCTCAAATCAATAGTTGAGATTAAACAATTTCTTGAAACCGATTTAATCCCAAGCGATTGTAATAAATGAAAAGAAAATCATGATCTAAATAACAGTAGAGTGTAGCAAATGAGTGGCATCATTCTTCATTCCTTTGCCGCAGACACCAAACCGCTCATGTCAAATTTTGCTTATTCACTCATGCATACACTTTTAAGGGGGTTTGTTTTTTAAGTGATAAGTCTTTGAAATCGATTTCGTTCTGAAAATAATTTGAATGATTAAGAAAATGAAAAGCGAATTCTGAATTGGATAAGTTGTTTGATTTTCTATCTGAATTCATTATCTGAAACAGTTAAAAAAAATTTTAAAAAAATAAAAAAAACGTAAATGCAGTATGAAACAGTAAACAGTTTAAAAAAAAAATTAACCAAAACCAAATATGAAACAGTGGCTTTCAGAGGCTTTAAGAGGCAATTCAGCAACATTTTAACCACTTAAAATTAAGAGGACTTTAAGAGCCTAACAAGCCTTATTTCAAAAAAAAAAACATACTTATTTCTCTAATTCTCTGAATGAATAAGTGTTGAGAGGCAAATAAGGCTTAAAATAAAAAAACAAACGCCCCCTAAATTAATTTAATTGAGTGGATCCTATATGTAATAATTCATATTGATCGTCCATTTCCAAACAAGAAATGTGACCAATTATAAGTCACATAGCAAATTCAAATTCCTTTGACCCCACGAGCTAGCTCTCCAGCAATAAGGTAAGGAATACTAGTTAGAAAGGTTTTGTGCACGAGTGGTGGAAGGAGCAAATTAGTGACAAGTATCGTAATTCTTGCTAATTTCTTTTTAGAGTTAATTACAAATTTGGTGCCTGAAATTTATACACGAATTTACATGTCTATGCATCTGAGGATGGTTTGAGCCCTATATTGTTATTAAAAAAAAATCCAAATCCCTTCACGATGTAATTGATTGACAGTGTTTTGTCAGGAACCCACACAAAGTCTTCTATCACACAGAGAGAGAGAGAGAGAGGACCCCCCCCCCACCCCACAAGGCCACAATGGTCACTACGACACAAGAAAAGTCGTCCAAATTTGCTCTTTATCAAATTTATATAGAACAGATGTTCCACATCCGTCCTAGATGTGTAGGAAATTTACCCACATATCCTTAGATCCGTGACATCCGTCCGAGATGTGTAAGAGGCAGACATGAGGTTTTCAAATTTCAATACAAACAAGTGCGCTTGTTTCTTTTGGTTGTTTTTGGAATTTCGACATTAAAAGGAACCCCTAAAGCAAAGGACAAATAATCTCTCTCCCATTTACCCTACTTAGCTCAATAAAAGAAGAAGCTGTGATAGACAAATGGAACAGACACCCCACTTCAATCTTTTCCACCTGACAATGTCCAAACATAGTACTCACCCTTGCTTTATGTAATGCACTGATATTTGCTTAGAATATCTTCAAAACCACATCACTAAGGGGTCTGAATTCTTAAGTATTTTTATACTGAATTAACATGAATATAATCTCAAAACTAACAAATCTTTTCTAACTTAATGTTTGTTCCAACTTTGTAGTGTCAACTTGCCTCAATTTGCTACGACATTTATTCCGAGACGGAAAGAGTACTACTAGCCCTTGCTTTTTGTAAAGCACTGATATTTGCTACAATGTTTTCACTCTTCAACACCAACATTACTTAGAGGACTGAATTCTTGAGTCGGATTCAAGTAACAAGAAAATTAAATAAAACTAAACTCAAAACTAACAAATCTTTCCCAACGTTATATTTGTTCAAGATACATACTCCATTTGATCTTGTATAAATTGTAAATCATGTCAACTGACGCTATCGACAGTCCAAGTTGGCAGGCCACTGATATCATAGAGGTTCATGATAGATAATTGGTGTAAAACTGTAGACATAAAAACCTATTTTTCATAGTAAATGAAACCACCTCATGAACCTCAGGAAACAAGAAAACCCATGATGATGAATGCACCGTAGCATAAGGAATTACTCCCCCCCCCTCCCTCCGTTCTAAAATAAATGCCATGTTTCTAAAAAAGGATGTAACTTAGTTCACTTATACCATGGTACAAACAAGGTACAAATATGTTAAGCACCATCCTTAAAATGTTTGACAGGTCAAACGCAAAGTTTTTGTTGTTCATGTCATGATCATGAAAGTTGTCATTTTTTTTGTTTGATATCAGCAATTCTTTTCTCTCTCCAAATAGGCAACTCTATTTAGCATATGAAGTGTCAACTTGCCTCAATTTGCTGTCCATCTGGAACGTCCGTGTTCTCTTGTGTTTTCACATCTGATTCAACTTCCGGTGGAGGAGGAAACACTTGCGACACCAACTCCGCCAACTCCTCGGCACTTTCTCCCATACGATTCTCAGCATCCTCTACGATCTTCACAAAATGGGGCAAAAAGAATAGATGAAATTACAACCTTGCCCAACTCAATAACAATTACTCCCTCTGTCCCAAATTGAATGTCCAAAACTTTTCAAATTTGCTCTTGATCAAGAGCAATTTTTTTTTTTTAAATGGTCATTCATTTTGAGACAGAGGTAGTAGAAAGCAATGCAATGTAAAAGCACATCAAGTAAATAAAAGTTATCAGCAATGTGATCGTGGATCATACAGAAAGATGTGAAACTATCATGCAGCAGTAAAACTAAATTCCATCAAGCAAACTATTGGAGGAAGGACTAAAACATTCTAAATCATATAAGCAGATCGTCATATGTCAAGGTTAAGAAATGTCAACAAAAAATAACTGCAGCCTCTCAGCTACACAAATCTACAGATACTTTTGCACAAATTCTCAATGCATCTATGGCATGAGCAAAACGTGTCAAAGTTATTATCCATGTCTTTGTAAGTGACAATGAGAATTTACATAAAACAATGCATATAGTGTTGATGTACATTCAACAGGAAAGATTTTGGTACTCCCACCATCCCAAAATGATGTTCCCATTTGACTATTCAAAGTTTTTAGTGATATTAAATTACCTTTAATGAAAGTAAATATTACACACATAGTTTTAGAGATTAAAGAGCACACTTTTTATCACAAGGATAAGGTTGGAAGTTCAATGGTCTTAATTCCCCAATTTTGGAAATAAGACGATCTTTTGGGGACAAACAAAAAAGGAAAGAGAGAATAATTTTCTGGGATGAAGGGAGTGTAAATTAAAAATATAAAAACTGAGATACCGGATCGATTTCCACCAAAGAACTTGGAGCAATGTTGATGATGTTTAACGTTTCAGCTTTTGCAAGGTTGTACTTTTTGCTCTTCTCCACAAACTCGCTGATGCTTTCTCTTGTTTGTCTGCTGGCAGCAGATTGCTTCAAATAATCATAAACCTAAAACAAATAAAATGAAAGGCACCCGTCACACAAAAAGCAGCATATTATAATAAGAAATAAAGGATAAGTGTGTATAAGTTTATAATTATAACCTTGTCTTCTGAAGGCGCCACTGGACGAGCAATAACCCGTTTGGGATCCTTTCCTGCCCCTCTAGATTGTAAGAACTCAAAGAGTTCAAAATTTGACAGTGCACCAGCATTAGCTTTGAGTCTGCACAATGTTCAAATAGAGTAATTTATTTCCGGACAAATAAAAGTTTAATTCTTTGGTAAGCTTAGAGTCAAAGAGTGATGGTCAAGTGCAACGAGATGGTAGTGACTTACATCTTCATCACAAGAAAATAAGCTGTTTTGTCAAGGAAACTGCAAAACCATTATCAGAGCAAATGCCCACAATTTAGTTCAATTTTCAACCACAATTCCAAATAAGGCTTTTTTTTTTTTTGATAGGATCCAAATAAGGTCAGTATTAGAAAGTTAGTACAGAATAAAAATTAGTTATCCTCAATCTTTATAGATTACTAACATAAATGCATTATTATTTGTAACTTTATTTATATTTTCACAGGAATGGTAAAAACTTGCAGTTTTGCTCTCAAATTTATGAACAGCTTGAATTAGCATAAACAATAAGCGCCAACATTTATTCCTAATTGTACACAAATCCACTAATACTATGCATGTAGATGAAGACAGCTGATAAAAATAAATCATTCATTTTCCTTCAGAAGAAAATATACCTCAAGAGGATCAATGCTTAGTTCTAAAGTTGAAAACTTTCACTTTACTTGGAGCTTCATTATCCCATGAAATTTCAAATGAACACCACCATTTAATTTGGAACTAAATTGTAGTTATTAATTCACCTACTCCTCTCTCTAGATTCTTGCTCTTCATTGATAAATAAACTAAACATGGGATCGATTTATTTTACCACCTTTTACCTCCACAAAAATCAAATAAATCATCAACAAATGACAAAGGAACTGAGAATGAACGAGCTTAATAATGCAAAGAAAGTTATTAACCCTAAAAAATTTAAGAATTGAGGATTTTAAAGCCACTTAGAAGGCTGGAAGCAAAATTATACATTAACAGTAGTGTAAAAACATAGACATTAGAAATAGCTTAGAACAAAAATAGGAGCTATATTGGAGCGATGTTGTTGTCAAAGATATGTGCTTGGGTGTTTGTGTGTGTGCATGTATCAGGAGAAGGAAAAGTTGTGAGCGGAGAAGTTGTGCCAGGTCGTAACGGAAAAGTGCTTATTAAGGGAATTTTTTTTTATCACAACCCTTTCGCCCAGACCCAACCATCCAATTGCTTAACTAAACCCAGTCTAATTTCAATCCAGCCCAATTCATCAAGACACTAGAGTCAATACCGGTTACTTATTTGTCACCATCTGTCTGTGCCGGGAAAACCCCTCTTCTTCCTCAAAAGCCTGGTTTCCTTCTTCTCCAAATCTCCTTCTGGTTCTCCACCATAGACAAAGAACACAAAGTAGAGACTAAGCTCAGTCCTTAACTCGGAGAACTCTTTCTGTTGCTCAATTAAAAGCCGAAATCAAGTGGTTTTCTGGCAGGTGTGCGTGGCTGCTCTACCCGTGTTTCTGTTGTTTATTTTGATACACTGACTCTGGGTTTGCCATTTTTGCTTTTGATGTTTATTACTCTGTATAAGTTATAACTTTGCTCCTATACTGTTTTCATGTCATCTTTGAGTATTTGGAATGACCCAGGTCATTTTTCACTTGATTTGAATCAATTCTTGATCTGGGGTAATCTCGGTTTGGCAAATGAATCCCATCTCTTTTCTGTATTTTATGTAAACAATTGTTTTCTTTATGATGATTATAAACTTTTTCTTACTGAAAATTTCCAATAATACTACTCAGTTAGCGATTAGCTTTTCATGCTTATGAAGTGTAAATTGAGTCGGGCTCGGGTGTGATCGTTGCTCCTTCAGAATGGTACTGTGAACATTGTTCTCTTCTCCGATACTCCTTTTCTGGGACCCTTCTTTGTCTGCTAATCTATTAATTTAATTAACTTTTAGAGATTAGGGTCATTGCCCCATAAGTTCCTTTTTTTTAAATCTATGCTCAATAAGTTCCTTTTAAATGAGTGTATCATTTTTTTGTCATTTTGGACGAAAATAACCCCCCCCCCCAAAAAAATGTTGTATTATTCAAAAAAAATCAGAATGTTGTATTATATTTCCAGAATGTTGTATTATATTCAGAATGATGTATTATATTTTCAGAATGTTGTATTATATTTTCAAAAAAAATAAAATCAAAATGTTGTATTATATTTTCAGAATGTTGTGAGGGCAAAATTGGAAGTTCACTTGTAAAAAGAACTTCCCGGTCATTTTAATACAATGAGGAACTTAGTGGGAAGTGATTTGTTCCAAAAGGAACTTACGGGGCAAATTCCCTAGAGATTATGCCATGATAAACAGTGGTTTTTGTGCCCTTTGAACTGTTGTAACTTGTGATTGGCTTAAAATGTTATACTAAAGAAATGTCCTGTCTTGCTTTGATAAATACTATAGCATTGAAAATTCATAAAAGCACAACGTTGTGTGAGAGACTATATGTAAAGTTGTTTATATAGAGTGTAACTTTAATCCCGAATTGCATTCCAAGTTATTTGGTTGTGTTGGTAACTCAGTTTGGTGGTTCTGTTCGAGTTCGTGATTAAGATACTTTTTAAGATTTATGCTATTTAGTTAATCAAAGAGAAAAATAGAACATTTAAATATATAAAATCTTTGCAAGAGGGGGTTATTGTACAATGATACTATAAATAAAATTGATATGCTCTTTTTTTTTTTAAATGCAATTTAATCTGAAGCCTGTATACTTAAAAGAAGAACCTAACCAAATTGCTCTATTTTGTGCTTCATGATTCAACTAGGTGTTACGACTGTACACATTTAACTAAGTAAACTCTCTTTGGGGGGGGGGGTTAACAATCAAGTAGCTCTTTGTTGTTTCTCTGTCCTAAAACAAGTCTTTCATTTCCTTATCTAAGTGTCTATCACTCTTTTTGCTTGTGAAAGAGAAAATGTTGTGGGTTTATTAATTTGATAGCACTTGAAGTCGACTTTGGGTTAATAAAGGAGAGAAGGGTTTGGTACTTAATCAGTTGTATCCAATTAGTTGAAGAAACAATTTTTCCAACAATAATGTGTAATATTTGAACAATGATACAAATATTTTGTGAGCAAACACTTGTGAATTTTTAAACAATAAAGAAAAAGACAAAAATAATGAATTTATACTTGAACATCAAAATTGTATTTGAGCCACATGACAAACTTGAAGGTTAAACATAATGACTTGAATGGTTAAAATAAACTGTATCTTCCCCCAGAAAAAGGTTTTCAGTAGAAGATCATGTGTACACAAGTAGAACATGAAGCGTCGTTTGTACTCATTTAAGGTAGGGGTGGAAATGGTTCGGTTTAGCATGGTTTGTACAAATTTAGAAGTCAAACCGCTAGCATCGGTTTGGAGAAATTTCAAACCGAGCTAAACCATAAAAAAATTCAGACCGAGCTAAACCAAACCGTTATGGTTCGGTCTAAACCGCGCGTTGATTTGCGGTTTGATTTTGCAGTCCAAACCGCGTTCTAGACCACGATCTGAACCACATTTCAAACCATAGTCTTTTTTTGTTAACCATTATTTGGGGTATCAATCTGCTTTCTGCTAATATAAGACTCCACAATAGTTGTAAATCGTATACAGATTTAAAAATTAGCTTGTTAAATTTAGTCAAAATAAAAGAAAGAACCTTGCATCCATATTCAGAAAAGAAGAACCAAACGAAAGAAACCCTAAAGACATTTCAAGATTTCAAACAAAAAAGCTATTTTTAGAAGCCAACTCCACAAATATACAAGAAATAAACATAAATACATTTTGAGAATTGTTATTCACCCCGGCACATTTACTTAATATCCCCGCATTATTAAGTTTACTTATAAAAATTAAAACTACACCACCATTATTACTATTCTACCCTTTTAATCCCTTCAATAAACACCCTCCTAAACTATCAAAACTGTAACCACCATTCCGCCGCAACTCCCACTACCATGCAACCACCATAACCACATCAATACCACCGTCATCACCGCACCACAACAGTAACCACCAATTTCAATTCACAAAATCAAACAAATTGCAGCCCCCACCATCAAAATTAAGAAGGAAAATATCTTTAGCCCCTTAATTCTCTTCCTAATGAAACTTTCCCACTTCAATCCTCATTAAACATGCATCATCAACCCCATGAATAATCTTCAACATTTTATCCCAAAAAGAGGAAAATGGACCTCATCATGTAAAACCCAGAAGGGGAATTTGAGAATATTGGGGAGCTTTGGGGTTACAATTGCAGTAGCAGGGGGGGAGTCTTTACAAAGCTCGTCATCAATGGCGACTCTCTCTTTCACACAGTTTAACACCCTACCCTGGTGCTGCAATTCCCTCTCTCTCTCTCTCTCTCTCTCTCTCTCTCTCTCTCTCTCTCTCTCTCTCTCTCACACACACACACACACACCCACACACATACAGATTCCCTCTTTGTAATCTTGTTTCCTCAATTAACAATTTTATGTTATGCTGGATGCTTTATACAACCAATCCATGTTGCATTTTTCATTAATTTAAAGATTTTAGTCGTTCCTATTTCTCAAGAAATACTTTGCATCATCATCAAGAAAGTTTCATTAGGGAATTTGAGAGGGGAATATAGTCATTTCAATTAATGGTATTTTTTGAAAATTGTATTGCGGGGGTATTAAGTAAATGTGCGGGGTTGAATAACAATTCTCATACATTTTTATGTGTAATATGCATCTTAACGGTAGTGGAATATAAATCCGTCACATTCACAGTCAAGAAACCAGTATTTGACATGATTTTACTTTAAGCAAAACACAAACACTTACATTAAGGTTAAGCCAACAGAAGCCCTTTTGCCACCGTCCCGAAAACGAAAGTAGCCTAAACCCTATTTGAGCGATGGAGGTAGAAACGGCGGAGAGCTTTGCCGAGAGAGAGAGAGAGTGGTTGAGCAGCCGGATAAGTATGTATAAGGGGAAGATGGGGTCGATTCGGTCGGAGAAGGAGCTGGCTGGACAGAAACTATGACGGGCGGAGGCCAGAGGTGTGCGAATCTGGACGTGGTTTTCGGGGAGGCGGAGAGGGTGGGACGAGTGGCGGAGAGAAAACGGGAAACGGGCAGAGAGAAAGAAAGAAAGGGAATTGGGAAGAGAATTGTTATATAAACCCGTAAAATTGATTAGTAAACCCATAAACGTACAAACTACAATTATGCCATCAAATATCAAATGAAACTACATTTTTACCCCTAATTCATACCCCCATTATCCCACCTCATACACCCATTATCCCACCTTCTCCCTTGTCAATTTTTCACCCACCTTCCACACATTTTCCATTTTTCACCATTACTCTCACCCTCTTCATTTTTTTTGCATAAAAAAATTACCCTCCCTCCCTTTCCTCCTACTCTCATTTCTCAAACATCAAAAAATCACTACCTCCCTTTCCTCCTACATATAAATTTGTTAAATTTTTTTTTTTTTTCGTTTTGCAAAAATTCGAGAGTGATTACCGAAATTCAATTCAGGTTCGGCCACATCCGGCCGAAAATATTGAAAAAGTTCGGCTCCGATTTGCCGAATCTGGGTTGTTTTTTCGGTCGGTACTGGCCGAATTTTTAAATTATTTCGGTCACACCCGACCGAACCTTTCAAAATGGTTATGTCACACCCAACCGAATATTTAAAATATGTCGGACGTCTTCTTGTAAACATTTGTTTAACTGCAAATTAAATATCAAAAAATCAAACTCAATACAATTTCATATCATATCATATCAAAATCAAACACTTAATATCACATTGAAAAAGTTCGGCCATAAGTGACTGAAAATAGTCAAAAAATTCGGCCGGGTGTGGCTGATTTTTTAAAAAAAGTTCGGCCGGGTATGACCGATTTTTTTTACCAATGTTCGGCCACTACTGGTCGACCAGATCCAAATTTTCGGTTGGTAGTGGCCGAACCACCCAAATCCAGAAATTTAAATACAATCGAACCAAAATCGAAATTTCTCACACTCTCTCTCTAAAAATTAGTTGAATTCTTCTTTTTTTTCTTTCTTTCAAACTGATTTTCTCTCTCTAAAAATGGTGGTGGGTGGTGTGGGTGAGAGAGAGTAAATTAAAGGGTTAATGGGTGTGGGTGTGAGTGAGTGGAGGTATAAAGGGAAAAGTGAGAAGAGAAGAGAAGAGAAAAGAAGAGAAGAGTAGAGGAAGTAATTCAATTTTATTGCTCTCGAGTTTAGACTACCTACAATGGGAGTTGAAAGGTGGGATAAAATATTTTTCAACTAGGACGAAATGCTCCAATGGCAAACTGAAAGGGGGGTGGATGAAATTGCTGGATGAAAGATTTCATCCAGCTGAACGTTTTAATTTTATTTTTTTTTATCCACCACGTGTCAGCGTCTGATTGGAGGACGCCTGACGCGTGCGCCTCATGCCTAGGCAAGGCGCGTGAGGCGCTGTGGTTTTCTTTTTTTTTTTTTTGATTTTCCTGGTTGTGCCAAATGTCACGTTCTAATTGGTCCGTTGGATTTTGAAATTTTTTTATCCCGAATCTTTGAGCTGAATTATCACCTAGTAAATTAATTTTTTTAAATTTTTTTTCACCAAAATTCATCTTTTTTTTTTCCTACAAATTGATATAAGTTTCATTTGATTTGGACACAAAAAAAACCACTCATTTTTCAATTATTCTTTTTCATTTTAGCCTTTATTTAAAATAAATCATTATTTTTTTCCTATAAATTGATGCAATATTTTTTTAATTAAGTGTCAAATATTTTTTAATTATAAATTATTATTATTATTATTGTTTTACTAATCATAAAAATAGAGAATATAAATAAAATAAAAGTGATGGGGTATAAAATGATGAGTTGGAGGGAGTTGAAATTTAATTTAAGTTAGCCATTGTAGGGGGTAAATGAAATAGGTAGATGAAATATTAGGTGGATGAAAAAAAGTGTAAAAAGAGTTAGATAAAATGGGGGAGTGGGATGAAACCATTGTGGGTAGTCTTAAAAAGGAAAAGAAAGAAAAAAAAATTTAAATTACATGTTTATTCTTAATAAAAGAAGAAGAGTGTTTTATTTTAAAGGGTAAAATAAGTATATCAGAAAATTTCTTCAGAAAATTTCTTTAATGAAATTTTATTTCCTTCCAATTCCTCCCACTTTTGAAAGGAATTGAAAGGAAGGAAAATTTTAAAAATTTTCCCTTCTTTCCTTCCACTTCCCTCCAAGAAAAATTCGAGAGCACACCCAGGAAGAAAAATATTTCAAATTTCCTCCCACTTTCTTTCCTTTCTCTCCTAATTTAAATTCGGGAGCGCACCTTAAGACTATTCTCATTGGTGACTCTAGAGAGAGGGTCACCACTAGGGACAAAACCAAAAAAAAATAAAAAAAATAGAAAGTCATGGTATATTAGTAATCTGGGTGGCGAGCTAATCTAGAAGTTGGGTTGGATTGGTACTTTACATTTTGACACATATCACTCAATGATTGGGTGGCATGTATTTATATAAATATATATTTAAAATTAATATATTTTATATAATTATATAAAATAATAAAATAAAAAATATATTAATTTCTGTGTAAAATCTACTGTGTATAATCATTTAGGGACTACACCCTTTCTAACATTATTAATTAAGGAAAAGTGTGGGAAGAAAAAATATTGTGAGTGTAATTTGAAAATAGGAGAGAGAATTAGTGGAGGAAATAGTGAATTTAAAAAGTGTTGTGAGTGTAGAGGAGAGAGAATTAGTGGAGGGAATAGTGGATGGGGTAATAGAATATTATAAAATATTTCCTTTTTAGGAAAGGGTGACGCTTTAAACGGGACACCCTTTTGGGTAAAAAGTGACGCTTCGAGTGGGACGGAGGGTGTATTTTTTTATAATTGTATGGGTAATTATTTTTTTATAATTGTACGGATAATTTTAGAAATATTATTACTAATACATTATTTAAAAAAATAAAATGATAAGTATTTTAGGTAAGCTGAAGTAAAGAAAAATAAACATTTTATTAAAATGTTGGGTTGAAATTTGGAGTCGTGATGGGAGTATAAATTATATAAGGTTGGGAGTGGTGTATATGAAAGTGAGAGAAATTAATATTTTATTTGAGGTTGGGTTGGGTTGGGGTTACTGATGAGGATAGTCTAAGAGGCGCTGACCGAGGGTTTGTTACTTTTTTATTTGTTATTTGTTTATTTGTTATTAGGGTTTTTGAAAATTAATGGCTGAGATTAACTAAAATTTTGAGGAACAGTCAAAGCGATTTCATGGTTCGATTTATGGCTTGGTTTTACGGTTTGATTTAATGACTCGGTTTCACAGTTTCAAATTGCGGTTCGATTCGGTTTGGTTCGGTTAGATTTATGAGTGTCAAACCCCAACAGATGGTTTGTTAATTTCTCAAACCGAACTAAACCACTTATGTCTAAAAATCAAACCAAACCACACGGTTTAGCTCAGTTTGATTTCAAACCACGGTTTGAATCAAATCGCGATCATCCCTAATTTAAGGGATTAATTCATCACCAACAAATAGAAGGTTTGGTCAAATTTTAGAGCCCCTTGAGGTTTAAATTTATCCAATGCCCACCTTTTGTAATTATAATTTGATTTTATTTATGGTAATAGTTAGGGCTGTAAACGAGCCGAGCCGAGCCGAGCTTTTGATGTTTCGAGCTCGAGCTCGTGAACTTTTAAACGAGCTCGAGCTTTTCTCGAGCTCGAGCTCGATCCCAGAATTCATGTTCGAGCTCGGCTCGAATCAAGTTTCGAGCTTTTCGCGAGCCGGCTCGCGAGCTTTTCGCGAGCTGCTCGAACTCGAGTATTAACGAGCCGAGCTCGAGCTTCGACTTATTTTTTGAAAAAAAATCTGAAATCAAACGAGCTTTATCGAGCCCTAATTCGAGTTGCAATCGAACTCGAGCCTAAACGAGCCAAGCTCGAGCTTGGTCTTTTAATTTGTCACTAAATATATATATTTTTAACAAAAAATTCATAATTCATCCGAGCTTTTAACGAGCCGAGCCCGAGTCGAGCTTAAACGAGTCGATCTCGAACAAAGCTCGTCGAACATACGAGCCGAACACGAGCCGGGCTCGAAAAAATGACGAACTTGAAATTCGGTTCGAGCTCGAGCTCGAGTTCGCCTCGAGCCCACTCGAACTCGAGCTTTTTTCGAGCCGAGCCCGAGTCGAGCTCGAACAGGCTCGGTTCGTGTAACAGCCCTAGTAATAGTACATAGGGCGTGACTATTTGGGGCAATTTCGTAGTTTGATTTAATTTATGGTAGTATATTGGGCGTGACTATAAAAACATGCTTCATTTGATTTCACCTCTATAAATTTGCAATAAAAGTTCTTTTTTAATATAATTGCAACAGTTATTTTGAAATATTTTAAAAAGAAAAGGGCAACATCTATAACTATATAATGAGGCAAGTGCAAGCACCCATTTCCCCGCTCAAATTAAGGGCAATCAAGTAATTTGATATTTAGTCATTTTTGTAATTACAAGATAATAAGCAACCGTCCTTTGGTATTCAACCTTTTCTTCTCTCGATCTCGCTGCTCCGTTATAGCGTCAACATCCAAACCCTCTTTCTCTCTCTCTCTCTCTCTCTCTCTCTCTCTCTCTTCTAAAAATGCGGTTGTCACCGCCGCCCCCTCTCCTTCCATAGCCGCCGCCGCCCCCCTCTCCTTCCATGGCTACCGCCTCTTTATCTCTCTCTCTCTCTCTCTCACTCTTCTCATTTGATTTTTCTCTTCATTTCTAATCTGTTTCAATCACCAGATTTTGTCTTTGCCGACATAGCAGCAGGACTCTACCCTCCTAGCCCAATACATAAATCTAGGTCATGACTTCGTCAAATTGCTAGGAATTTGATTAATCCACCGAAGGAGAGAGGTGTTCTCAAAGGTATATGCCTCTCTCTCTCGCTCGCTCTCTGGCGATGAATTGATTTTGTTTATCTGATTTGGTATACTCAATTGTCTTGGATTTATGACAGTGATTAGGTCGTTCTTTTGTTTTTGGAGCATAGATACATAAGGATCATGCCTCTCTCTCTCTCTCTCTCTTCTTGGAAGTGACACAGGCTGGCATTGTATGGGATGTGAAGACTTATGAATGGAAACAACAATTTGAATTTCATTAAGGTACTATATTATTAAACCATCTTTGGATGGCACTTCCATTTTTACTTTTCAGCTGAAAAATATCTTTTGGCAAAATTAGATTGCAATGGAATTCTTGCCTTATTTGTTGTTCGTTGGGCACGTGTTAATAATTAACTTTATCAAACCGCTCTTCAACTGTTATAAAGTGATTCATGCGAGAGAAATGCATCAAAGCTTGTGCTTACTTGATGGACAAATCTCAGCTAGAAAAGCTTCCAAACCTTAAAACTTTTTATTTAACTCAATGGATGAAAGAAGTGGTGTTACAGTCCAGAAATAAAAAGATAATTTCTCCTTCCCAAAAAATAGTCATTTGACCAGATAAACATTTTTAGAATGGAGCTTTACTTGCTTGTACCTTTTTTGAATTGCACTAAACTCGTATCTTTATTTAGAAATGGGACTTCTTTTGGGACAAACCAAAAAACTATTCGTGTGTGTGGTGGTGGTGGTAGGGTGTGTGTGTGTGTGTGGGGGGGTATTATCCTAAAGATGTTGTCTAAGCATATTAAGCCTTAATTTTACATAACAGGCTGCTCATAAGTATCCACGAAAGTTTTGAGCGAATCTCTGAAAAAGTGCTTGCCACTGACAGAACACGAAAATGAATTCCTGCTATCAGAATAAGTTGAATAACTAAAGTCGTCAGTGTGCACTACAATAATAACTGCAGCTATGGGATGACACACAACATTTTATTTTATTTTAGTTGTCATTCTATTTGGAGTTCTTAGTTATTGTACATGGAGAATCGTTGTGTAAATATTTGGCTTCTCATTTAAAATTGAAATGTTAAAAGAAGCCAGATATATTATGTATCATCCGAGTTCTTAGTTAAAAATGTTTGCATTTAGAAGTGGGTTTTAACAGAAGTATCTCTTTGCAAATATGATTATGTAACTGGTCACTATATCATTCATAAGAGCTTATTTTCTTTACAATCTAGAACACACATTTGGTCAATTTACAAACCTCTGATGCCTCACTCTCTCACTTCCCTCTTGCTCTATTCCCATTAGGGGGATTCTATATTTATCCTTTATTTTTGCCATGCCCTTTAAATTGATATTCTTGCCTCACGGAAGTGAACATCAGCTCTTCCACGTATTTTCTGCAATTTTGTTTGTCTTCAGGAAGTTAATAATCTTCCATTTGCACTTGAATTTAGGTAATAGTTGTCCAGGCTTCCATATATGGAATGGTTGCTTGCACGCATCTTTTCCAGCAGGTAAACCCCACAAGCAAGGTCAAGATTTTGATATTTTGGCACATGTGTCTTTCTTATTTATTATTAATTTGGCTGAATGTTTCGCCTTTAAACAGTGAAGCTAGTGGTAGAAATTCAAGTAGAGTGTCTGTTGAGGGCAGCCTCTGCTAGAACTGAAGTCCAAACATGTTTGATTCTTCAATGTTTTCTAAATTTTTTCATCTAACGTTGTACATATCAAATACTCCCTCCGTCCCGGTTCACTTGGCACCAACTTTTTGGGTGTAGGAATTAAGGAAAAGTGATGTAAGAAAGAGAAAAAGTTAAATGTTGTGAGTATGAAGAATTAAATAGGAGAGAGAATGAGTGGGAGGAATAGTTAGGAGAGAGAATGTTGTGAGTGTAAAAGTGAAGTAGGAGAGAGAATGAGTGGAGGGAATAGTGAATATTCTTTTCCATTTTGGGCAGTGTCAAGTGAAGTGGGACGATCCAAAATGGAAATTAGTGTCAAGTGAAGTGGGACGGAGGGAGTATGTATCTATTGGAAAAGATGACTACCTTTTGGAAGTGCCTGAAAGTTTTTCTAGCAGCATTCCTCGTGATTATGAGTTACGGTCATCCAAAAAGGTAGACGATCGAACTCAAGGCTGTTTAATGACCAAACTAGATTTGTTATCTGCACATTACCACATCTCTTGGGTGGATATGGGTTAGATATCATTTTTATTTTCCTCAATGCTTTTAATACAGGGTTTCTTCCGGTATTGGAGCCCCTTTATTCAGAATTGTATTGGAAAACTCTCACGCTGAAGCAGAAAAGGAATCCAAGTTGAAAAGCATCATACAAAGGTTGGTTGCGCGTTTCTGCGAGCATCATTATAAGTGGCGGCAATTGGTTTCCACAGCTGCAGGTACTTGTACCTTTTATTTTTATACTCGTGAAGGGCTTGGTATCAGGTTGATTATTGTGAACTGAATCTGTAAACTTCTGAGAATATTCCCTTTAAAATTAATAATAATTAAAAAAGAAGCAAAACAAGTTGTATGTCAACTGTAAGCAACTCAAGGAGGGGAAGGAGGAAGCTTCACTCCGTTGACAGATGGAATATCCTATTTTCATGCTACCCTCACTTAATTAACCAAATTGATCTCTCCTTTCAAATGTCCTTGAAGAGAGTAGCAGACAGACATTTTTTCCTTAATTATTTTGCTGCTGAGTATATGGGTTTGACTTTTGAGAACATTTGTATGCAAAATGAAGTTGGAAGGAAAGAGACTTTATAAAGTGAAGGAAGAAACCTTTCATATTCCCGAATTTATAGGCTGCTATTTCTATTTAAAGTGATTAATATATTTTGTTGTTAATTTTAAATTACTAATATTTATTTTTATTTTTTATGTGCAGAAAAGCAACAGAGAGTCAGGACTAGAATTATCATTTTTTTTTGGAAAAGATAAACGAATATGTAATATTTAAACCATTATTTCAAAGCTTTGTAGTACAATTTTATTATTATAGTTCTTTTTTTCAGAAAATTGTTAAATCTAATAGACGGTAGGAATTCCCTTTGATATTTTCGGGAAGGTAGTTAATACTCCCTCCGTCCCAGTTCATTAGATACCAAAAAAATGGCACACATATTAAGAAAATGTAAGAGAGAGAAAACGTGGAGAGAGAATGTTGTGAGTGTAAAAGTAAAATAGGAGAGAGAATGAGTGGGAGGAATAGTTAGGAGAGAGAATGTTGTGAGTGAAAAAGTAAAATAGGAGACAGAATGAGTGGGATAAATAGTGAAGATTCCTTTCCATTTTGGGTAAGTATCAATTGGTATGGGACGGACCAAAAAGGAAATAAGTATCAATTGAACTGGGACGGAGGGAGTATATTATTAAGCAGGTTTGTTAAAAATATAGTGTCATTTTTCGGACACTGTAAATGCTCAAACATGATCCAGCCTAACAGTTAATAATGATTATTTTTTTGGCTCAAAAAATGAACATGCCATAAATGATAGAATGAAAGTTACTATTTCCGGCTCACAATTATGGAAAATCATTGTCTTAACAATTATTATTTTATCTTTATGTATTATTTTATACATGGGTAATTTCTTATAATTTTAATTTTCTTTGAAATAGTTTTTTATACGTGCGTTTAACGTACGGGTGTAGCACTAGTTAGTATGAAATGGGGGAAGTAAGTTTGGAATTGGTAAATGTTTGAACTATGATTAAAGAAAACAACTTCAGCACCGCTGTGATCTTAATTTTGTCGGGAGAAATCAACAGATAAAGATGTAGCCGAAGAAAAATGGCATTTAGGAGCCAAGTGGGGACAGGTAAATCGGAAGAAGGAATCCAATGTCGATTTCAAATTAAAGACGAGGAGAAGGAGGATTGGAGGAGCGTGTCGTGTACTCGGTTTGAGAAGCGTAGATAAAAATTTAGTAATTTTTATAATCAACAATTTTACATTATTGATAATTGAAAACTTGAGAGCAAGATGTTTTTCAATTATCGGTTATTAAATTAAGGATATCAATATAATATAGGTTCTATTCAATATAGAAAAATACAAAAGAAAAGGAATAATGCAATGAGGATTAGGGATGGCAACGGGTCGGGTTTTGATCGGATCAGTGCTGATCCGAATCCGATCCGAGCAGCACAAACCCTTTATCGAACCCGACCCGATTTGAAGGTCTCTGATCCGAGCTCCGATCCGATCCGAAAAATCAACTCAGAAATAAAATGATAGAAAAATCAGAAATAAGATGAGTAGGCAGAAACAAACATAGTTGAGCTATACAGTATGCCAAAAATTGGCTGCTTAAGCACAATCTTAATGAACAAAACTAAATGAGTAGGAAGAAACAAACATAGTTGAGCTAAAATGATAGAAAAATCGACTCACCTTATATAAATTTCGACGCCGATTGCCACCAATTCATACTCTTCTTGCGGTTCTACCTCCTTCAAACAGCCACGAAGAGCCTCTGTCTTTGAGATGAGAGACGAGGGCGGAGAGATAGACGAGGGGAGAGAGAGATGAGGGAAAGAGAGACGATTAGAGAGAGAGAAATATCGAGAGAGGGAGAGAAGCGAGATAGAGAGAGAGAAAGAAAGAGAGGCGCTTTAGCGGATAGAGAGAGAAAGAGAGGATATATATATATATATAACCCAAATTTCTAATTTTTAGTTATATACATTGGTGATTTGGGATCGGGTCGGATCGGGTCAGGTTGGGTCGGATCAACAGTGGTACCGAACCCGATTCAAATTCGATCGGGTCATAAAAAATTGAAACCATATCCAAATTTTTTTCAGATCGGATCGCCTTCGGTACGGATCGGGTTCGGTAAAATTTCCCGCTCAAATTAAGGGCCATCAAGTAATTTGATAATTAGTCATTTTTGTAATTACGAGATAATAAGCAACCGTCCTTTGGTATTCAGCCTTTTCTTCTCTCGATCTCTCTGCTCCGTCATAGCGTCAACATCCAGCCCTCTTTCTCTCTCTCTCTCTATCTCTCTCTCTCTCTCTCTTCTACAAACGTGGTTGTCACCGTCGCCCCCTCTCCTTCCATAGCCGCCGCCGCCCCCTCTCCTTCCATGGCTACCGCCTCTCTCTCTCTCTTTTTCTCTCTCTCTCTTCTCATTTGATTTTTCTCTTCATTTCTAATCTGTTTCAATCACCAGATTTTGTCTTTGCCGACATAGTAGCAGGACTCTACCCTCCTAGCCCAATACAAAAATCTAGGTCGTGACTTCGTCAAATTGCTAGGAATTTGATTAATCCACCGAAGGAGAGAGGTGTTCTCAAAGGTATATGCCTCTCTCTCTCTCTCTATCTCGCTCGCTCTCTTCTGATGAATTGATTTTGTTTATCTGATTTGGTATACTCAATTGTCTTGTATTTATGACAGTGATTAGGTCGTTCTTTTGTTTTTGGAGCATAGATACATAAGGATCATGCCTCTCTCTCTCCCTCTTACTGGAAGCTGTGACACAACTGGCATTGTATGGGATGTGAAGACTTATGAATGGAAACAACAATTTGAATTTCATTCAGGTACTATATTATTAAACCCTTTGGATGGCACTTCCATTTTTACTTTTGTTTGAAAAAGAATTCTTGTCTTATTTGTTGTTCGTTGGGCACGTGTTAATAATTAACTTTATCAAACCGCTCTTCAACTGTTATAAAGTGATTCATGTGAGAGAAATGCATCAAAGCTTGTGCTTACTTGATGGACAAATCTCAGCTAGAAAAGCTTCCAAAACCTTAAAACTTTTTATTTAACTCAATGGATGAAAGAAGTGGTGTTACAGTCCAGAAATAAAAAGATAATTTCTCCTTCCCAAAAAATAGTCATTTGACCAGAGATAAACATTTTTAGAATGGAGCTTTACTTGCTTGTACCTTTTTGAATTGCACTAAACTCGTATCTTTATTTAGAAATGGGACTTCTTTTGGGACAAACCAAAAAACTATTCGTGTGTGTGGTGGTGGTGGTAGGGTGTGTGTGTGTGTGGGGGGGGGGTATTATCCTAAAGATGTTGTTTAAGCATATTAAGCCTTAATTTTACATAACGAAATTTTGCTCATAAGTATCCACGAAAGTTTTGAGCGAATCTACGAAAAAGTGCTTGCCAGCTGACGGAACACGAAAATGAATTCCTGCTATCAGAATAAGTTGAATAACTGAAGTTGTCAGTGTACACTACAATAATAACTGCAGCTATGGGATGACGCACAACATTTTATTTTATTTTAGTTGTCATTCTATTTGGAGTTCTTAGTTATTGTACATGGAGAATCGTTGTGTAAATATTTGGCTTCTCATTTAAAATTGAAATGTTAAAAGAAGCCAGATATATTATGTATCATCCGAGTTCTTAGTTAAAAATGTTTGCATTTAGAAGTGGGTTTTAACAGAAGTATCTCTTTGCAAATATGATTATGTAACTGGTCACTATATCATTCATAAGAGTTTATTTTCTTTACAATCTAGAACACACATTTGGTCAATTTACTAACCTCTAATGCCTCACTCTCTCACTTCCCTCTTGCTCTATTCCCATTAGGGGGATTCTATATTTATCCTTTATTTTTGCCATGCCCTTTAAATTGATATTCTTGCCTACTGGAGCTGAACATCAGCTCTTCCACGTATTTTCTGAAATTTTGTTTGTCTTCAGGAAGTTAATAATCTTCCATTTGCACTTGAATTTAGGAAATAGTTGTCCAAGCTTCCAGATATGGAATGGTTGCTTGCACGCATCTTTTCCAGCAGGTAAACCCCACAAGCAAGGTCAAGATTTTGATATTTTGGTACATGTGTCTATCTTATTTATTATTAATTTGGCTGAATGTTTCGCCTTTAAACAGTGAAGCTAGTGGTAGAAATTCAAGTAGAGTGTACCGCTGAGGGCGGCCGCTAGAAGCTGAAGTCCAAAAATGTTTGATTCTTCAATGTTTTCTAAATTTTTTCATCTAACGTTGTACGGATCAAATATGTATCTATTGGAAAAGATGACTACCTTTTGGAAGTGCACGAAAGTTTTTCTAGCCGGCATTCCTCGTGATTATGAGTTACAGTCATCCAAAAAGGTAGACGATCGAACTTAAGGCTGTTTAATGACCAAACTAGATTTGTTATCTGTACATTACCACATCTCTTGGGTGGATATGGGTTAGATATCATTTTTATTTTCCTCAATGCTTTTAATACAGGGTTTCTTCCGGTATTGGAGCCCCTTTATTCAGAATTGTATTGGAAAACTCTCACGCTGAAGCAGAAAAGGAATCCAAGTTGAAAAGCATCATGCAAAGGTTGGTTGCGCATTTTTGCGAGCATCATTATAAGTGGCGGCAATTGGTTTCCCCAGCTGCAGGTACTTGTACCTTTTATTTTTATACTCGTGAGGGGCTTGGTATCAGGTTGATTATTATGAACTGAATCGGTAAACTTCTGAGAATATTCCCTTTAAAATTAATAATAATTAAAAAAGAAGCAAGACAAGTTGTATGTCAATTGTATGCAACTCAAGGAGGGGAAGGAGGAAGCTTCACTTCGTTGACAGATGGAATATCCTATTTTCATGCTACCCTCACTTAATTAACCAAATTGATCTCTCCTTTCGAATGTCCTTGAAGAGAGTAGCAGACAGACATTTTTTCCTTAATTATTTTGCTGCTGAGTATATGGGTTTGACTTTTGAGAACATTTGTATGCAAAATTAAGTTCGAAGGAAAGAGACTTTATAAAGTAAAGGAAGATACCTTTCAAATTCCCGAATTTATAGGCTGCTATTTCTATTTAAAGTGATTAATATATTTTGTTGTTAATTTTAAATTACTAATATTTATTTTTATTTTTTATGTGCAGAAAAGCAACAGAGAGTCAGGACTAGAATTATCATTTTTTTTGGAAAAGATAAACGAATATGTAATATTTAAACCATTATTTCAAAGCTTTGTAGTACAATTTTATTATTATAGTTCTTTTTTTAGAAAATTGTTAAATCTAATAGACGGTAGGAATTCCCTTTGATATTTTCGGGAAGGTAGTTAATATATTATTAAGCAGGTTTGTTAAAAATATAGTGTCATTTTCGAACACTGTAAATGCTCAAACATGATCCAGCCTAACAGTTAATAATGATTCTTTTTTTGGCTCAAAAAATGAACATGCCATAAATGATAGAATGAAAGTTACTATTTCCGGCTCACAATTATGGAAAATCATTGTCTTAACAATTATTATTTTATTTTTATGTATAATTTTATACATGGGTAATTTCTTATAATTTTAACTTTCTTTGAAATAGTTTTTTATACGTGCGTTTAACGTACGGGTGTAACACTAGTTAGTATGAAGTGGGGGAAGTAAGTTTGGAATTGGTAAATGTTTGAACTATGATTAAAGAAAACAACTAAAGCCATAAATCCCACATTTGAAACAAAATCAAATCATGCCCGGATTAAGAAAATTCAAACAAACTTCAGAAATAATCCAATTCAATAATTAAAAGAACAAAAACACCCAACAAAATAATCAAAGGGTTCTTGAGATTTTCGCAAGCTACCTCTGCCACCGCTACACCTTCAGCACCGCTGTGATCTTAATTTTGTCGGGATAAATCAACAGATAAAGATGTAGCCGAAGAAAAATGGCATTTAGGAGCCAAGTGGGGACAGGCTAAATCGGAAGAAGGAATCCACTGTCGATTTCAAATTAAAGACGAGGAGAAGGAGGATTGGAGGAGCGTGTCGTGTACTCGGTTTGAGAAGCGTAGATAAAAATTTAGTAATTTTTATATTAAACAATTTTACGTTATTGATAATTGAAAACTTGAGAGCAAGATGTTTTTCAATTATCGGTTATTAAATTAAGGATATCAATATAATATAGGGTCTATTCAATATAGAAAAATACAAAAGAAAAGGAATAATGCAATGAGGATTAGGGATGGCAACGGGTCGGGTTTGGATCGGCTCAGTGCTGATCCGAATCCGATCCGAGCAGCACAAACCCTTTATCGAACCCGACCCGATTTGAAGGTCTCTGATCCGAGCTCCGATCCGATCCGAAAAATCAACTCAGAAATAAAATGATAGAAAAATCAGAAATTAGATGGGTAGGCAGAAACAAACATAGTTGAGCTATACAGTATGCCAAAAATTGGCTTCTTAAGCACAATCTTAATGAACAAAACTAAATGAGTAGGAAGAAACAAACATAGTTGAGCTAAAATGATAGAAAAATCGACTCACCTTATATAAAATTCGACGCCGATTGCCACCAATTCATACTCTTCTTGCGGTTTTACCTCCTTAAAAGAGCCACGAAGAGCCTACTGCTGCTGAGATGAGAGACGAGGGCGGAGAGATAGACACTTTTAGGGATATATATATATATATATATATATATATTATATACTAGTATTCTGAGCCCGTGCGGACCGCACGGGTCAGTACCCCCACTTACATCCTCACCCGCATCAAATACTCTCTTTCTCATTATTTCAAGTCACTCCATTACTCCCCATCAACTACCTTTCACCATCTTTCCAAGACATTTATTTGCCAAAACAGTGAGCGAGTGAGTAACTGATTCATTTACATAAGATTAAAATAATACCCCTAATAGTCAGATTGAAGTAAATAAATATAAAGATACCAAAAAAGTTTGAGAATGAAATGCTAGTTACTACTCCCTCCATCCTGTAAGATAGTAATCATAATAAGTCAAAATTGAAATACACAGAGAAAATGTATATCAATGTCATTCATAAGTAACAAATAGTTCTCATTCATTATCACCCAATACCACCTTGGAAGTGTCAAGTGAATAATCAATATCAACACCAAAATAACATATCAAAAACACAAATATATGAAGTGCAAAGATATTTACATGGGAGTTGAAACTTCTTGAGAGAGGGTACCTGAGAAACCATCGGAAGCTCATATTTAAAATAAAATCAGATATTCAGACGAAGGAAAATGCTTACTTCCTTCTGAAAGAATGTTTTCAGCTTGGCCTTATAAGCAACCGTGGATGCTTTGTCCGCATGCTTTTTATAAATCAAAATAAAACAAACAATATAAAATCCTAAATTCAAAAAAAATAAAAAAATACACATAACTATGCAATAAAATGGTCGTTAGTTAAGAAGAATGGAAAACTCCAAATATAATTGCCAAAAACCAATATTGCCACTTATTTTTAGTTAAAAAAATGGAGAACTCTAAACACAATTATTACTGTATTTGTTCCAATATGAAACTACATTGATCAAGAATAAAATTAAAAACTATTTTTGGTTAGAGGTAGTAAAATTTAGCAAATAGATTCTTATCCATGCAAATTTATTTTGTATGGATAAGAGAATGAACAATGTAATATGCATCCAAAAGCAAGCAGATATCATAGTTTATTTAATCCTAAATTGGCATCACGTACTATTAATTTCTTATGCATATTTGTTTGTAGAGTAAACTTATTTCCACAGGCACAAATCAATAAACATAAGCATTGAAATTTTCTATTAGATGTTTTTATTTTCTATTTAGGTCAGATTTTGATGTATAAATTTGTAAATTTGGCATTTGGATTGAGTGAAATATGTTCACTCCTCTTCATGAACTTTACAAAATAGTTGTACCAAGGCTATATAGTATTAAACACTAAGTGGACAAAAGAACAAAGGGGATTGGAAAAGTTTAAGCATGAATTCAAAATAATGTTGGAAATGGATAACGGAAAGTTAAGTTTAACTTAACGTTGATCTAGTTTCTAACGGAAGTTCGTTATGTGTTAACGGAACTAGTTACAAATGGTAATCTACATTTGTTGTAGATTATATATATAACTCATTTAATGTCTCAAAACCATTTCCGTGTGAATGAGAAATTAATGAAAAATGATTTGTAACTTAAATATTGGGTCAAAGTGTGATTTGGGTTGGTCCCAAAATTGGTTTGGACTTGTTGTGGCTAAAGGGCTGACGAGCAGGCTGAAGAAGCTTCTGCACGGCCGTGCAAGTGCCTAGGACACGGCCGTGCAAGTGCTGTTATACCCGAAAAGTTGTGACTTTTCAAGGGAAAAGCCACCAAACCCTTTGACTCTCTTTCTATTCTTCCCCTCCGAATTTCAATTTACATACACAGTCATTTGAGCCTCCCTACCCTCTAGTAAGATAGATTAACATACCCAAATCATTGCATATTGTTGCATTCAATCCTTCTAAGTCCAAAGTTCAAAACAAAGTGTTGTTCGTTAGAGTAATTGATTTGGAGTGCTCCTATCATTTACTTGTAAGTCGTTTTATCTTACTAGAAGATTGCCATATAAACCGTAAGCACCTGTGCGGGGCAATAACTTCTTACGGAGATTGTATTAAATATAAGACTCGACTTGATTTCTTTTGTTTCCAATCTCCGTTATCTTTTTCCTGTTAAGATTCTAGTTAAGTTCTTGAGAAGCCTACACAATTGTCCAACAGTCGTAAGAAGTTATTTACGCTTCTTCAAGATCTTCAAGAGATGGCAACCGAGAAAGACACCACCGCTTCCAGTCAAGGGAATGGAACGCCTCCTTCTCAAGGTGACGCTGCGTTCAACAATGTTGCACCCGCTACTACACCATCTCACTCGGTTCGTGGTAAGAAACCTCCTTCTGGTACAACCTCAAGGGTTGCACCTCATAATGCTCTCCCTCCGTCTCATGTGTTCGTACATGCGGAAAGACCGGGTATTCTTACCGGGATGAACTTTAAGAGGTGGCAACAGAAAATGTTGGTCTATTTGACAACATTAAAATTGGTGCAATTTCTTTGGGAATATCCACCATTGATATCCGACGAGGATGAATCCAAAGCAAAGAATGATTTGGATACATGGAATCACAGCGATTTCTTGTGTCGCAATTATATTCTTAATGACTTGGATTATACACAATACAAAGTGTGTTGTGGCATAAAGACCGCGAGAGAACTTTGGGATTTTCTCGAGATGCACAATACTATGTGTATTGTGACTAAAAGACCGCAAGTGAACTTGGTGGAAAGAAGTACCGGAAACAAGAGAAAGAACACCGGGAAAGTGAAGAGGACCGCCAAGAAGGTCAAAGGTAGTTGTTTTAATTGCGGCAAACCCGGGCATATGGCTAGGGAATGTCGACATCCTAGAATCAACAACCAAGATGGAAACCCTCTTCAAGCCAATGTGACTGAAGATAGATATGTTCCATTGGACTTTGATCAACTTAGCCTAGGGGCATAAGCTTGAATTGACCAAATGTGGTTATTGTGTTTGTAAAGGGTACCTTGTTGAAGGACTCCTTAACTTGAATTGTAAATGTTTTATCCGCCTAAGTGCGAAGAATAAAATTTCAAATTTTATTTACTTGGTTTGAAGTGTTCCAATTGTTATGACGTGTTCAATTAGGTCGTGTAAATTTAAATTCACTAAGTCGACGAGTTAATTTAAAATTACTACCTAAGATGAAGTTTGATTCATAAATCAATTGTGATTTCTTTTGTAGAAATCAGTTCAAACCAGAGATAGTAAATAGATAGTTCATTACTTCTATTTATGATTGCATTTGATAATGCAAAGTTCATCTTTTGGAAAAGTAAAAGTAAAACCTTAAAGTTTTAAGTAAACAATAAGGTTTGTGATTCATCTTAATTAACAATTAAGAATTTCGTAGTGATAGAGGTGGTTAGTATGTAGTACCGTTTGAAAAATAATTGTTGGGACGCTAACACTTATTTATCAAACGAATACTTCTTACACACTCAAATCAATTGAATCACAGAAAAAGGAAAGATAGAACTTTTAAAGGAGATGGTGAACTCCTTATTGATAAGTTCCGTCTTATGTGGGTATACCTAGCAAAGGTAGAAATATCTAAACCTAAGGAGGTTAAGATAGGACCCAAAACCATGGATTACGTTTCCATTGGCAATGCGGTATTCTTCGAAACCAAAGGATTGAAGAGACCAAGGTTGAAGAGACCTCACTTAAACATAGTTATGACTATGTTGTCAGGAGATAACATGGTTATTACAATGACTCCACATAAAAGAAAATATTAAATATGAATTAGGATATTCATAAAATATTTGATATGTGGAGGTACACCTCAAGTGTGGGGGTACAAGCTAAATACATAAGTTCTATTGATATGAACTTCTAGTATTAACAGAAACTATTAAACTGTTAACAGTTAAAAGAATGGATCATCATATATTTGGAAGTTATTTGATGATAAAAACTCCTAACGAATTTGAAGTATTCGTAAGCTGTTTTATAAATACTTAATCTGTGGGGGTATTCGGCTAAAGTAGTCATACTTAAGCAAAGACATGTTATATTCTTTAAGAATATACTTCCTTGAAATGATAGGAAATGTATAAATTTCAATAAGAAAATTTATAGAAACTGTAAGTGTTTTTCTTAATAAGAAGAAGAAAATAAGATACAGTTGAAGGACAAATTCATCCTACTCTATTAGGAAGATGGTTAATCTTCCTTATGCGAACCGTTGGGTTGCAAAAACTAGATGTGCCAAGGATGAAACCTTTAAATATTAGACTATAAAACGGTCCATCTCAAGTAGAAGATGAAGGACCTAGACGTAGTAAAAGGGCAAGAGTGGAAAAGTCTTTTGGTCCTGATTTTCTATCATTTATGTTGGAAAACGAATCAGCAACTGTTATGGAAAGCGTTATCTGGTCCGGATAGTTCGTTCTGGAAAGAGGCTATTAACAGTGAGACAAAATCCATAATGCTTGGGAATTGGTAGATCTCCCTCCAAGTTGCAAACCATTAGGTTGCAATTGGATTCTTAAAAGAAAGTATAAAGCCTATGGATCTGTTGATAAGTATAAAGCCAGCCTAGTTGTCAAAAGGACATTATGATTCATGCAAGATTATCCCAATTGACACAACAGAGCGTTCTATGTCGCACAACCGTATTGGATCTACTTGTGTATTCATATGGACTAAAACAAGCAACTAACTAGTGGCATGAGAAGTTCGATAGAACTATGTTATCAAATGGATTCAAGATTAATGAATGTGACAAATGTGTCTACATTAAAGGAACATCTGAATCATTTGATACCAAAGACATGTTAAAGAAGAACTTTGACATGAAAGATATGGGATTAGCCGATGTCATATTAGAAATAAAGATTTCTAGAACATCAGAAGGAATTGTCCTATCAAAATCCCATTATCTTGAAAAAGTACTTCGAAAGTTCAAATAGATTCTTGAGAGGTGTACTCTAGTAAGGTAGAATCTTGAGAGGTAATCTCTGTAAAGTAGATTCCTGAAAGGTAGACTCTAAGGAGGTTAAACCACTTAGAGATACTGAATACTTGGGAAGTCGAAACAGTACAGAGATAATAACCACTTGAAGAAACTGACCGATAGAAGAATTTGATCACTCGAAGGGACTGATCATTCTAGATAGACTCAAGGTCTAATTGTAATTGTAATCAATCACCGGAATAGTATAATCATAATACTTGGTGTACTTGAAGATATACTTATGATTAAAGATTACAATTTCTATGTAAATGGTCTTGGAAGATATTCCTTTGTGGAATAAGTTTGTGTCTACATAACCTAAGGCATTGTGACGACAATGAGAAATAGGAAAAGGTGTAGAACATCATGGTAAGTCTAGACATATTCGTCGTAGACACAATACCATTAAACAGTTGATCAAGAATGGCGTTATCACTATTGATTATGTAAAGTCATGTGATAACTTAGCGGATCCGTTTACCAAAGGTATTAATCAAGATCAACTGTATAAACTGTTAAGGGGAATGGGTCTAAAACCCACAACAAAAGGACTTATAGCGGACACTCAACCTTGAGAAATGGAGATCCCAGGCCCTTGGTTCAATGAGACAACCAAGTTATAAGTTCTAGTAGAGTTACTTGGAAACAACAACTCGGTTTATTAACCTGGAGATGTTGAATACTCATTCCCAGAACATCCAAGTACAAGCACATGCAGCAGTGGTAAGGATAAGTTGAGAAAACTTTTAATGATTTCTATACCTACGGGTGGAGTAGTGCATGATACTCCTTATAGTGAGAATCACCTATATAAGCGAGAGGTAATTAGGCCGCCTCTAAATGAACGCTTATGAATGAGATACGGTCCAGGGCCAAAATGGACAAAACGTGAGAACAACAATTGTTAGTGCTGTTATTATGTGAGTATTATTGTCTTGGTATACATCCGACAGTCACTGGTTCAAAGCGACTCGCTACCAAATGGCTAGTATATCCGATAATATTTCACTAGGGAGGATTCAAGGCCACAAGCTATCTATCCCGATGTAATAATAGTTCGCCGGAACTTTGGACGAATTTGCATACATGCATTAATTGTCATTCATGTGGGGGATTGTTGGAAATGGATAACGGAAAGTTAAGTTTAACTTAACGTTGATCTAGTTTCTAACGGAAGTTCGTTATGTGTTAACGAAACTAGTTACAAATGGTAATCTACATTTGTTGTAGATTATATATATAACTCATTTAATGTCTCAAAACCATTTCCGTGTGAATGAGAAATTAATGAAAAATGATTTGTAACTTAAATATTGGGTCAAAGTGTGATTTGGGTTGGTCCCAAAATTGGTTTGGACTTGTTGTGGCTAAAGGGCTGACGAGCAAGCTGAAGAAGCTTCTGCACGGCCGTGCAAGTGCCTAGGACACGGCCGTGCAAGTGCTGTTATACCCGAAAAGTTGTGACTTTTCAAGGGAAAAGCCACCAAACCCTTTGACTCTCTTTCTATTCTTCCCCTCCGAATTTCAATTTACATACACAGTCATTTGAGCCTCCCTACCCTCTAGTAAGATAGATTAACATACCCAAATCATTGCATATTGTTGCATTCAATCCTTCTAAGTCCAAAGTTCAAAACAAAGTGTTGTTCGTTAGAGTAATTGATTTGGAGTGCTCCTATCATTTACTTGTAAGTCGTTTTATCTTACTAGAAGATTGCCATATAAACCGTAAGCACCTGTGCGGGGCAATAACTTCTTACGGAGATTGTATTAAATACAAGACTCGACTTGATTTCTTTTGTTTCCAATCTCCGTTATCTTTTTCCTGTTAAGATTCTAGTTAAGTTCTTGAGAAGCCTACACAATTGTCCAACAAATAATCCTCACTGAAGTAGAAGAATCATGCCTTCTATTATCTAAAATAACTATAGAAGAATAGAGAGATCAGATTGACAAACATCTGCCGGCTATCAACATTAACTCCATTAAACTTATCAATATAAAAAAATAACAATAAAATTTTGAAACTTATCCATAAATTTGTGGTGGTAACTGACAAAGAGATAGCAGAACCCTTAAAGAAAGGGCAATGTCATCATCATGCTATCTTAAATATTTCCGTCCAAATATTTGTTAAAAAATTATGTTAAAATTTGTGCAATTTCCCGGCTACTAAGAACAGGTTCGCGGATATGTACTTCCTCTGTTAGAAAATTTTTTAAAATAAATGGCATATCGTTTTCTTTACAGATTATATACTTCCTCTGTTAGTTCCGTTTTGATATTTTTGTATGAATTGACATAGACAACAGATGAATAGAATATGTGGGTAAATTGAAGAATGATTTGTGCAAACCTTTGACATCACAAATCCTTCTCCAAACCTATTAAGCGTACCCTTCAATAATGCCAAATGTATACAAATACAGAGACACATATTATGAATAGTACAGAAATTATACCTGTTAGCATGCATTGAGTTCATTGTCAAGCTTCTCTTTCCTTTAACCGCCGCCCACTGCTCAACCGCCTCGATCCAATCGAGGTCAGGCCCATAACTAAGCCCTCAGTTTATCGACACGTCCCTCTCCTTGGCTCCTTCCTTGGCATGTCTTTTGAAGGCCATCAAGGATCCAGCTTTCTCCTTCATTGAAAGATTCAACAACTTATCTTCGCCGCTATCCGTTTGCTTTTCGAATCTCGAATCCACCTTCTCTTTCTTCTCTCTTAGTCTCATTAAGTAGTTTCGAGGACAGAAAAAGTTCATAATCATAAGCAAGACGGCCACCCCTAATTTTGTTAAGAAGATTGTGCCTTGCCTTGATTTTTTTAACTATGAATGGATCGGTCTTCCCTTAAAGTAAAGTATTATGAATAGTACGTAAATTATACTGTTAGCATGCATTGAGTTCATTGTCAAGCTTCTCTTTCCTTTAACCGCCGCCCACTGCTCAACCGCCTCGATCCAATCGAGGTCAGGCCCATAACTAAGCCCTCAGTTTATCGACACGTCCCTCTCCTTGGCTCCTTCCTTGGCATGTCTTTTGAAGGCCACCAAGGATCCAGCTTTCTCCTTCATTGAAAGATTCAACAACATATCTTCGCCGCTATCCGTTTGCTTTTCGAATCTCGAATCCACCTTCTCTTTCTTCTCTCTTAGTCTCATTAAGTAGTTTCGAGGATAGAAAAAAGTTCATAATCATAAGCAAGACGGCCACCCCCTAATTTTGTTAAGAAGATTGTGCCTTGCCTTGAGTTTTTTAACTATGAATGGATCGGTCTTCCCTTAAAGTAAAGTCTAGTCCTGTTTATACATTATGAACCTTGTTTAGCATACTGTAAAGAGATTCCCTATGTTCATTGTTGGATTCCAAAAAACTGGAATGTGACGTTTTTCTATATATTTTTATTATGTTGGTTACATTATCATTTGAAGAGGATGATCCAAAATGATGTTGACTGTTGTTTCTCTTATGCTCTTTCTGTTGCAATTTTGAAATTTTAGCTGCAGGTAATGATCTAAGAAATCTTGCAACACCTGTTATACTCTTGAGATAGGCTACTTTTTACTTGATCTGCTTCTTTTTTTATTTCTGTCCTTTTTTTTCCTGATAGCTTAACTTCTTCATGAGCTTCCTAAAGAGCAGAACATGCAATGTGAAGTGTAGTAAACTGCTTGTTTGGTATGCATGCATTGGTCCTTTCTTTTATATGCTCAAAACTGGAAATAATTTGTATTAATGTTTAATCTATTTCATGATTTTATTGTTTTAAATTGGAAAAAATAGAATGCAAATTTATTACAAGTACCATTATTAGATTGCTTGACTGTTATAGGAAATGAGCAAGTATCCACCTACAATTTCCACTAAACTTAGTAACAACACAACATTAAATCAACCCTGAACAATTAACCTAAAACAAATCAATGCAGATTTCTAAACTAAACCCAAAACCACCAACATAACACCAAAATACAAATAGAGAAATGGGGTATAGAATAGAACTTTTCATACCCAGATCAACGGGAGGATCTTAGCGTTCGACGATAATGGATGACAACGGGGGTGGCATGGGTCTCCACCGAATACAATGCGTCTCCATACTTGCATGCCTCTATCTGCAACCAATGCCATTTCAACAACCATGGTATTTTAGCATTCAAATCATCACCGGAAGTTCTCACTTACACCCCTTGTGGCTTCCCCGTCTCATCGACAGTCTTCAATACCAAGTTGCAGTATAACTGGAAGTTGCAACAACCAACGTGTAGACATGGTGAAGGTCAAAAACCCCGCTGCAATGGCATCGTGTGGGTATCACTTTCGTTCAGTAGCCCTCAGAAACTACAGAAATTAGTTAACATAATTGAAGCTTTGGAATTAGGGTTTTAAAATTGAGACACTAACCTTGCGAGATAAACGAAAACCAATTACTTGATTGTTGTTAGATTGGGAAGAGATTGGAGAGATACAAAGAGAGGGAACGGGGATGAATGAGGGCGGGATCAAAGCAGATTAACTGCAGCGGTTACCAAACCCCACTCCGATGCCCTTTGCTCCGCCGCCCCAATTTCACCTCCCTGACCCGCCGCCGCTGGCCTCTTCCCCTCATTACCGTTCACAATTGCGGAGATGGGGTTAGTGTGAGCAATAGCAGTCGGTGACCTCTTCCCCTATTTCACCATTGGCGCATCAGAAAACTGAGAAAATTGAAGACGGGAAGAAACTGTATGACGATGAGGGAGAGGGAAGGGTAACTGCGAGGTTAACTGCGAGGTCAACTCTTGGGGTAGTTATTCCGGGATGAATCTCAGCCCTTGACTCAGATTTCCAACATTGAATCTCAGCCCTCTTTATGTAAAGATAAGAGGCGCTTAATGCCTTCCTCTATTGTATAATATATATATATATATATATATATATATATATATATATATATATATATATATATATATATATATATATATATAACCCTAATTTCTAATTTTTAGTTATATACATTGGTGATTTGGGATCGAGTCGGATCGGGTCGGGTTGGGTGGATCAACGGTGGTACCCGGGGCGGAGCCAGGGGGAGCAGGGAGGGGCACTCGCCCCCGGCGGAAATGCAGTGGAAAAATTTTTTTGCCCCCCATATTTTTGTTATATATGTATATATATAATTAACTTCAAGATTAATATCAGTGAGTGGTGTGGTTCAGTGGTAGAAGGGGTGAAGTTAAAGCCTTTGGTCCATGTTCGAACCCTGCTACCTACATTTTCAATTAATTTTATTTGTCTTTCATCTTTGCTATTCTTTCTCTTAACAGTTTTGTTTTTCTCTTTCTCCTAATTTCCTCACATTTTTTCAATCTTAATTAATTAGTTAGGCTTTTCCCATTTTTTTTGTTTTTGGTCTTTCTTCCTATTATCCCAAGTTTAATTAGCAAATTTGATTTTCTTTTTTGTACGAGTAATATATTTTAATAAATTGTTTGCGTTAAATACTTCAACATTATTTCAATCGTTCTTTGAATTATTTACTTTTATCATTTTTGTTAACTAAAATACATTGTATTTCATGGATCCGACCCATTTTTTACTTGTCCGACCCGAAAATTTTTTTTCGGGGGCGCTGCCCCTGAACCCCCGTATAATCTTGCCCCCCCTCGGCCAATTCCTGGCTCCGCCCCTAGTGGTACCGAACCCGATTCAAATTCAATCGGGTCATAAAAAATTGAAACCATATCCAAATTTTTTCAGATCGGATCGCCTTCGGTACGGATTGGGTTCGGTAAAATTGCCATCCCTAATGAGGATACTATTGTTTCTACATTTTTTTAAACCTACTTCTACAATTTATTTAAAAACTTTCTTTATTGTATGCACTTTAAAATTTGATTATTTCTTTTGAACAAAGGAAGGAAGTGATGAATCTATATTACGATATACAATGGAGGTAGCCATCGAGACAAACAAAGGTCTAAATTTAATCTTACAAACTTTGATCCGACAACCTGAATTAACCCTAAATTACCCACGTTCTCTTTCCTTTTTCCCACTACCACAACAGTTACGCAACCACCGTTTCACCTTACAAGTCACACACGCACAATCAGTGACAAACTACATAAAAACACAAAAAAAAAAAAATAAAAAATTCAGCGGCCAGAGAGTGTTCTAAGAGATGAAATCAATTAAGGATGCAACTAATTGCAACATCAAATACACAAATTCTTTGTCGCCTCTGCCTCTGATGAATCCCAACCTAGCCATCGTTTGCTGCGTTCAGTCCCTAACTCTTTCCTCACCCCGGGACTAG
Source organism: Adenophora triphylla var. japonica (assembly GCA_022495995.1). Classification (NCBI taxonomy): domain Eukaryota; kingdom Viridiplantae; phylum Streptophyta; class Magnoliopsida; order Asterales; family Campanulaceae; genus Adenophora; species Adenophora triphylla. Next base: position 18,798 of record JAFEMH010008080.1, on the reverse strand, counting down.
CCCAATGCATTGAATTCGGTGTAGCATTCATTATCTATGGTCTCTGTCGGTGCAGGTGCTCCAGTCTAACTTTCTGCCATTCCCGAGTATCTTGTTGCTGAGGTAAATTTGCTCAGTTTGAATTTTAAATGTTTTTATGAGTTTGAATTTTTAAATTGTGTTTTTGAAATTTAGATGATCACGTACTATTTGAAATATGAGTTTTTGATTTGCATTAGCATGATTTCCTTCTTTGGTTTGTTTGTATTTTCCCTTTATTATTATTGCAGATTATAATTTTATTTTTTGAATTCCTTCAGAATTCTTCATTTTAGTTATTTTCTCCTAATTTGCATTAGCATGATTTCCTTCTTTGGTTTGCATTAGCATGATTTCCTTCTTTGGTTTGTTTGTATTTTTCCTTTAGTTATTTTCTCCTAATTTTATTATTTTCCCCATTGTTTGTATGGGGAAAATAATAATTTTCCCCATACTCGGCTCGAGTTCCACAATGATCCTGCAAATAATCAACTATGTTTCTGGTGGAGGAGGAATTCTCAATGAAAAAGGAAAGATTTTTTTGTAAGTTTTTTTTAGTTATTTCCATTTACTCTGTTCATTACAATTAATATTTTCTATGATTTTACTATTTTAAGAGTGCAGGGTTGATTCTGGGGTTGGGCATTTGATAAGTGTGTGTTTTATTATGCTATTTGACTCCATTATAGTACTTTATGGCTACATTATAGTCTTATAGATATTGATAACAAAAAACAATAAATGACTTACGTTTTTGTTTCCTTTTGAACATATTTAAATAAACTTAATACAATTTTTATCCAAGATTTAAGCTCTACATGCTTGATGACTATAACATCCAATTTTTATTTTTTAATATTATTTACAAAAACCTGCATATTTATTGGTTTTTAAATTGGCTTCTCATGGATGGTTTAATCTAAAATTTAGTTATGGGCATGTAGTGAAATGAGTAATTGACAGAAAGGCTTTGGCATAAAAACTTAGAGAGAAAAAGGCATGCGGAGATTGTGCAACTAAATAAAAAAGGTGGTGGTAGTGCGTTGATGGTAGTTGTGAGAGGGAGAAAAGGAATTAAAGTGGAGAGGAGAAAACCGGCCAGGGGAATGGCAGCGAAGGTGGCAAGTGGTTGATGGGCAGTATACGATAGAACCCGGTGGACAAGGTCATTGGACAAGTGGAGTATCTCTATGAGTATATGGGTATTGAGTACGGGTACCCTTTAACCAAGTACTTGCTACATATCTGTTTAGTTCAAATGCATGTGTTGTAGTGGATGCTAACGTGCTAAGCGTTAATAGCTTACATTTACAAAATGAGAAAAAATGTAACCTATTACTCAAATTCTAAGTGTATAGATAGAGATAGTGTGGGTGGTGGTTGCTTGGTGAGGTTGTGATCAATTGGCAGTGTACGTTTGGTTTTTGGTTAATACTATAGTTTTGAATTCTACCTTTATTTGTATTTCAAAAGTATTTGTATTTCAAGTGCATGTTTTACTTTATACAATTGGTTGTCATTTAATTCAATGATCCATTCAATAGATGGAAATATGTTTTTTTGTAATTATTATTTTTTCCACTTCCTCTTTTTTTATTGTTACCGTGTTGTTGGCACGGAGGTTAGTAGTAATCTATATTACAATAGGAAATGGAAAAACCCATCGAGCCAAATAGTGGCCTGGATTAAATCCAAATGAATTGATCTTACAGCTCCAAGTCGACCCCAAATAACCGATTGTTAACACTACCCATATAGTTACGTAACCTCTTCTCCCTCAAGCATAAAAATATTTTTTCTGTTTTCTCCTAGCCAATCTTCTCTCTTTCCGTCTTCTCCTCTCTCACTATTCTCTCTGTAACTTGGTGAAACCTTCCAAACATCTCCCACTCAACAATCACGACAGCCCTTCTTCACGTCTCTTGCAACTTTATTCTTTCAAACATCAGATCCAAACAGTTACATCTTCTTCTTAAGTGAGAGATTGCTCAAGATCTATTCCTGCAAACTCCATAGGTAATTTTGAAATACATGAATGATTTTCATTTTATATTTGATAATTTGAGAAGATGAATTGAGTTATTCATATTTTGATTTAATTATTTTTGTGGCATTTTGCCACTTAGAAACCCTAAGAATTTACATAAATTTTAATTTTATTTATTTTGGTTGTCTTGGTGTTAGGATTTGAAGCTGAATTTGATATGGACAGACTACTCTATGCTTGTGATGAATGGATTTGAAATGCTCAAGAAATTTAAGTGTAAAATATACTATGAACTTATTGCGTGTCTTTTCCATATGAGGTAGCAAGTCACATGTTTTATAATTTATGGTTTGTAACTTCTTTTGTGTTTTTACAATCTGATAGAAACGACAAAAAAATGTTAGTTTTATGGTTTGTAACTTCTTTTGGATTTTTTACTATCAAAATTTAGTGTGATAATTATGTATTTATATTCTCATTTCTTTATGTAATTCTAGCGCCATAATATTCATTGGTTTCAATATTTGCCACTGCTAGGGGTACCTAAACTCCGAAGTCTCGATGCATTTCTCGAACAATTTCTTCGGTTCATCATCATTGAGGCAACATCGACAGAAATATATAGAGGGAGTTGCATAACAGACGTTTGGATTCCAACCCGGAAAAATGGCATACGGCAATGGATTAATGCTACCGTAATCTGTTGCTGCCAGCTCCTATGGTGCAAGTTTTTTGGGAGATATAAGAAAAGCTAAAAATAATCTCATGCTCTATTTTTGGTACCAGCTTGGATTAACTTAAATTTAATGGATTCAAGTAAAGGAAATTTCAAAATTGTTCAAGTTCGTTGATGAAGAATTCCAAGATATGGATCATCACTATAACTGTGATGACTTTGTCATTAGTGGTGGCCCTTATGAATGCTTATGAAAATGGCTTATGGATTCTTAACTGTTGCTTTCTCTTGTCGAATGTTTTGGTTTTGGTCGCAGCCCCCAAGCACCATAGGTTTGTTATGGGCTTGCTATTAAGGCGTTTCATGTGTTTGTTATTTTGTTAAGCTCATTTTTATTTTAGTTTTTGTTTTGAATTGTTACTAATATACATTGAATATAAAGACCAGATGTTACTAATTTAAACTAAAACTGATAACTTTAGAGGAATGGTATTATTCTTATCAATTTACTTAATTATCTTTTGGTTAAGAAACTGAAATCGCCAACTTATTTTAAAACTAATTTTCTTCTGCTGCTAGCTATAGACAATGATTTTTTTTGTTAGGTAACGTGTATGGATGGATGGTTCGGGGTTGACGTGGGATTGAGGAAAATGTTGTGGTCAGGATTTATTTAAGAAAGACAAAATTAAAAAGGGTTCTGATATGATCATGGAAAAATGGATTTGGGCCCACACTGTCCTCATAGGGCCCAACACATCAATAATAGATCAAGGATCAAAAAACTAGGCCCAAGACAGATTAAAGGAAACGCGGCGACATTATCAGTATGTTGCGGGAAACGGGGCCCAACGAGAAGCCCATTATGGCCCATTTCTTGATAGTATCAGTGTCGTCTCATCGTACGATCCCGCATGACGAGATTCGGACCAGCGGCAATACTAAAATATTGTCGCCCGGGGGAGAATGTCGCCCATTGGCTACATGTGAGCTAACAATAATATTCCAGAAGCAGCCAAAGACGTGATACTTGGGCCCACAAAATCTATTACGAAACGAAGAACTACCTGTCAGAGAAAGGGTGGTTCTCCACTAACTTTGAGTGCTCATGCACATCCAATGGAAAGATGACACGTGGCAAAGGCATATGACATGCACATGACAAGAGAAAGTATATAAACAACACCTTGAACCAGAATAGGTAAGTCTCAAGTACATTTTACAGTGATTTATGCAGTTTCCATTGTACTCACTCTTCTTGCACCTGAACAAGTACTTATCCTCATGTCGGAGACGCACCTGGCCTAGTTTACGTGTGTTCTATGTGTAGGAGTTCACGGAGAAGGCAACTAAGTATCCACAACTAGACAACTTTCTTTGGGCCTGAGCAACTATTTTCGTATGGCAGCATCAGTTGGTTTCGTTGCTGGGACCTTTTTTCTCCGTTAATCATCTTTTCTTGTTCTTGTTCTTGAAATCTCTTTGAAACACAGAAAACAACCTTAAAATGGTGCACAATAAAGGAACCCCTTCAAAAACCATCATAAACACTAACCTGGCGTTGACAACACCCAATTTACGCAGTGAAGCTTATGTGCCTGTTGGATCAGGCCTAGAGGGTAGTGTGCAGTCAACAGAGACGAAATTCACAGTTCGAAGGAGGAGAGAGCGAGAATATAGGGAGCGCTATGATAGGAGAGAGCCGAGATGTGGTAGGCAAGAGCCTTTGCCCCTCACAGAGGCCGAAATCAGAGCGGAGGCAGAGCGGATTAGAGCGAACAATGAGCTGTTGTTGCAGATTCTCGCTAACAACAATAGACTTATGGGAATGAGACAAGAGCCAAATCAAATCCCACAGAATGTTATGGGGAGAACAGCCGAAAATAGTCCAATGAGGGGACAAGCTGTTAGCTAAAGCGTGTCAAGAGGGAAAGATAGGTGAGATCGTGACATGCCGCCACTAAAGGATAGGCCTCGGATTGATAGGCGAGAAGTTAAAAGGCAAGGTCAGAAGGAGTGGTAGGAAAATGGAGATCTCAAGAGATTGTTGAAGATGGAAAGAGAAGGAAAGTTTATTACCAATCGGCCAATTTGCGAGATTCGTCTTATTATTATGAGTACGATGGTGATGAGATTGATACTGGGTCAACTATAGACAAGACATATAGGACAAGCCGGTCAAGGCACTCAAAAGGAAGGTCGCGAGATTCCAAAAGGTCTCGTAGGGATAAGAAGCCAAGGTGACATGAGAAAACAGAGAAAAGGGAAGAGGATCACTGGAAGAAAGAAATGGCAAAGAGGATCAAGGAATTAAAGGCGGGAAATAAAACAAATGAGGACAAGGACACTTATTTGGCGCCTTTTGTGAAGGAAATTCAGAATGTTGACCAGATCTAACTTTTTGCATGCCGACATTATTTGAGTATTCGGGAAGTACGAGAGAGAGAATCCATGTTGGCAGGTTTGAGGTGACAATGTCTATGCTCACCAAGAATGAGGCGATATTATGTAGGGCTTTAGCTAGTACCTTGACTGATCACGCTCTAGAATGGTTCCTCACACAGCCCACATAGTCAATTACTGGGTATCAAGATTTTAAAGGAAGTTTTTGGCGAGATTCAGTGCCTCTGAAGCACAACCAATGAGAAAGCAAGAACTATGTGGAATCATACAGAAACCTGGCGAAGGAATAGCCAGTTATACAGAAAGGTTTATGAAGGTGGCCAACCAAATCTCGGACATGGAGCAAAGTAACATCATCATGCTCTACAATGCAAGTTTGTTGCCTGGCCACTTCAAGCGAGAACTTGGAATGAGGTTACCAGAAACCGTCTATGAGTTGTATGAGCGGGTTTGAGGATATTGTGGAGGAGATGACAATGATGAAGTCCCAGTGGTTCTCGCGTAAACTTCTGCGGCTAGAAATAGCGTGAATGAGAGAATTTAGTATGTGAAGGAAGAGAAAGAGGGACACAAAGGAGGTCGCAGTCGCAGTCGCAGCCAAGATGGATGAGGAGGTGGCCGTGGAGGAGGCCATGGGCCAAGGAAGATTATGAAATTTGTTAAGTCACTACAAGAAAAAGAGGAATATGCGATGGCCTATTGCGATGGCAGTAAAGCCCATCGCAGTAGACATGTTTAGGCGATGGCTAAGGCAATCGCAAAGAAAATGGTCGCATTTTGGAGCGGCAGTCCAAAAAACCTTGGAAATTTTCGCGGCCCAATTTTGGCGGGAGAGACATTTCAATAGGCGACTACATTAATAAATATGCGATGGACTTAGCCGTCTCATAAGCTACACAATAATAAATCAATTTTCAAAATAAATAAATAAATAAGATTTAATAATATATATAAAAAAAAAGCCATCGCAAATCAAGCTAATAACAAAAGACGAAAAGTAAGATAAAAACAAATATTCTCTCTCCTCTCTTTCTCATTACAGTTTTTGCAATTCTCTCTAAAAATCAAATCACGCCGCTCGGTTATTAGGGCTCCTTCGTCTTCTTCTACGGCGACATCCTCCTTCGTCTTCTCTCTTCTCTCTCATTACGGTTTTGCAACTCTTCTCTCTAAAAATTACGCCGCTCGGTTACGCACGGTCAGGGCTCCTTCGTCTTCCTCCGGGAACCTCCGGCAAACAACAGGTTCTCTCTCTATCTATCTACCTTTCTCAAGCTTTCATGATTTAAGATTATCAATTTAGGGTTTCGATTTCAATTTCTGACTAGAAATTACAGTTCACACAATGTTTCTGACTAGAAATTTGGGGAAACTTCATGAAAGGTTGTTGTATCAAGCCGGGATAAAGGAGGGGGGGAAAGGTAGGACATCTACATTTTTATGAATTTATCTATTTTCTGTTCTTTCACTACACTAATTCTTACCTTTGATATAAGGTATATATTTGGGAAATAATGTTTAGTGTTTTGCTTAAAGTGAACATATATAATTAAACATCTTAATAGTCTGTTATGAAAATGTTACTAAAATACAGTTCACACAATGTTTCAGGATGATGTTTTCATCTTTGTGGAAGTATCATGTACTGTACTAATTATGCTTTTATCCACCTTTGTTGATGACTATATGTGATGGCATTTTATTTTAAAAATAATTTTTTATTGAAAATAATATTTATCTTATAAGATTAGATTAACCATTGCATAAGGTGTTACGCATTACGTGATGGCCGCGGCTGTCGCATATACCTTTAGCGACAAGGCCTAAGACGACGACCCTTTTGATGGATTTTGCAATCGTATAAAGAATATGCGATGGTTTATAGACATTATGCGATGGCCGAAAGCCATCTCATAAAGTAAGTTTTCTTGTAGTGAGTTGAACACCAGACCAATGATATATTAAAAATGGTGCATTTGCCGCCAGCTTTTCCAATGCAAGAATCGGGAGCGACACTTAGGGATCGAGAATAGTTTATGTGAGTATCATCAAGCAAAGGGGCATGCAACGGATGATTGTAATTTGAAGAGGGTGATTCAGATGAAAATTGATGATGGTGAGCTGGGAGAGTATGTTGAGAAGGAAGGAGGGCATGCGGCGTGAGATAAGAGAAATCTGATAGATGTTATCCAAGATCCAACCCTAAGCATCTCTCAACTCTACAATCAAATCATGAAATCGCATAGCTTTAATATGCCGAAGTACCCGCCTAATGAGGATAAGGTAATAAGCTTTTCAAGGAGGGAATTGGTGGTAATAGCTAGTTATGGAAGTCGACCAAGAGTAATCACAATCTATCAGGGAAATAACATTGTTCAGCGAGTTTTGGTAGATTTTGGGGCAAGCCGCAACATCTTATACTCTGATGCTTTTAGGAGGATGAATTACACTGAGGAAAATTTGGTCCCCTACAATGGTTTCCTGGAAGGCTTCACGAACCACACTGTGAGAGTTAAGGGAACAATTGCTTTGGCTGTTGAGATTGGGGAAGGAAGATTTACAAGAACTTGAACAGTAGAATTTATGGTGATTGACTTGGTATCTCCCTATAATGCCATAGTGGGGATTCCATTCATGCAGAGTTTTGAGATGGTTGTATCCATCCCCCATCAAAGGGTGAAGTACCCTACCCCAACGACATTGGATGTATAAAAAGTGAGGTAATCACTGTTATATGAAAGAAGAGAGAGATGCAGAAAGGGAAGGTGACAAGCACCAGCTCATTGACCACAAAGTCAGCAGCTCGCCCACTGCGCATTAATACGATTTCCGCTTTAGAGGAGGAGATGGATTGGGAGGAGACAGAAAGTATGAGAAATAATTCGGAAATCATATCAGTATTGACAACCGGAGAAGTCGGAAAAGGAGAAAAATGGAAATTGATGAGAGGCGGGAAATGGAAGAGATGATTGAGCAAATTGAGCGGAGGGTTACGGCGAGATAAATTTGTCGATGGAGCTGGTTCACATAAGCCCAACTTTGAATTGTGTAAGAGCTGTTAGGCTTGTACAAATGGAAGAGCCTATAATAGAGGAGGTTGAAGAGTTTGAAGAAATAGAGGTTGAAACTTTGGATGGGCAGCTCTCAGAAAGAATGTTGCCAAAAAATGATGAGGAGCTTCTCGCCAATAACAAGAAAAGGAAGAGAATAGAAGTAGATACTTTACAAGTAAGAGATAAGCCAGATATTTAAGCTTTGGAAGAGTAGGAGGTGTGATGATGTGCGTCCGATTTTCATTTTTTTTTTTTTGAAAAATCAAACGGAGTCGCCACGCCGTTTTTGTTTTAAGGGCCAAAACTTTGAAAAATGCCCGAAATTAGAGATTTGGGTTCGGAGGTCACGTTACACTCCCGGGAAGAACGTTAGGGTTCACCCGAAATGCCTCGTAAAACGAGTCTTCCTAATTTAAAACAATTTGTGTGTGTGTGTTGCAAAGGAATTTTCTCTTGGAAATTTATCAAAATAAAGTCAAAATGTGAGTGAAAGAAATGAAAAACAAGATGTCTGTCTTTTACATTATGGTCCGCGGATCGAGAGATGCATTCTGTCCCGCGCGGATAGACATCTTTCTTTTGCGGCTTTCCGATACGATTACGTAAATTCCAAAACGTAAAGCTGGAGTTCTGAGAATCGGATTCTGAGAATCAAAGTGGAGTCCTTGCAACTAAAAATGTTAAAATGGAAATATTTTTGGGATTTGCATCCATGCTTTGTCCCCACTTTCCTTAGGCTTTGATTAGTGATCACTAAACTTGATTAGTGGTGATCTACTATATCGAAGCCATCCTTAGGGTACATTAGGACTTGAAAGACTTCATTTGCTTGGGATGGGGAGATTTTAACTTGAAATAAAGATTTGTGTATGAAAATTGATTTAGGTTAAGGGTGTATCAACTTTAGAGTGGATTTCTAAGGTGATCATTAAGATGATCATCCTTGAGATCTTTGAACTCAATGTATCAACTTCACCCTTTTTGTAACCTAGGAACCTTGATGATCTTCATCCATGGAAATGGTTCCAAGGTGAAGATCTTAGGCTTGGAAAAAATTCTTTCAAGTAAGTAAAAACAATTTGGACCCTTTAAAATGGTAATCCATGGAAATTTATTCCAAGGTGACTTCATTTTAGGTCAAGTAAAGATTAATGACATGAAATGAAAATATGGACCATTTAGTGTGATCATCCATGGAGATGAACTCCAAGGTGACCACACCTTAGGTAAAAAATCTAGTTAATCAACTATTTTATGTAAGAAATGAGACAACAAATTAGAAGGAATATTGATCCTTATAGAGAATCATCCATGGAGATGAACTTCCATGGAGATCCTCTTGGACCTAGGGCAAAATATGGACAACAAGTGGGTGAACAAGTTACATCTTTAAAGTATGAGATGTATGCATGGATGAGGGAGGTTTAAGGTAAGGAGAAGGAGGGTTTACCAATGGTGGTATCCTATCTTCCTTGTGTTTGAAGGAGTTTTGAGAGTGTTTAGTGAGTGAGATTTGGGAAAATGATTAAGAGAAAAAGGTGGCAATTAGGAAATTCCCACTGTTTTCTATCATATTTCCGCCACTTAATGTCTTGTTGAGAGTGAATTGTGTCCTCGAAAATGAGACTGAGGGGCTCTATCTATAGGCCACTGGAAATTTCAAAAGGATCCGCGCGGATCCTTATGATGGCGTGCACCGTTCATTTAATGCTGCTGCCGAGGCTTTTGGACAAGAGGAAATAAAATTTTCAAATACTCAAACCTAAAGCTTATTTGGCGCATTACTATTTTCGGATTTTTACCCTTTGTGAGATTCCTTACATTGTTTAACTCCAAATAGCAATCCCCAACTTACCCTTGCTTTGTTAGAAAAGTTAGGTTTTGTTAGAAAAGTTAAGGTTTAGGTTAAGGATGTGAAGGTTTTTGTTAGTTTTCTAACGAAAATACTAACAACTCAAATTGGAGCACTTAAAGTATCCCCTCGGTGACGGCGCTTTCGAAGGAAGCGGGGTCGTCGATAAGAGTAAGGCTCCATATTTGACAAGATGGGAAAAGGGGTGACCAAAGTGGTCGAGTGGCTGGACCTGGTGATAGGCTACCTACGTACCCTTAAGAGAAATCAAGCCGATCGTAGTTCGGGTCTTTCGACTATCTTCAGACGTCGACCCTAGAGTGACTGTTTTTAGGATGTCAACCTGGTGAGCGAGTTCTGCAGTCGGTTGCTGGAAATAAACTCTGCTGGGGATAAGAGATGACCATTTTGGTCTGATGGCTAGAGTTGCATATCCGTACTGCTGGGGAAAGGAATGACCATTTTGGTCTGGTGGCTGAACCTAATGGGTAGGCTACCTACGTATCCTTGAGAGGAATCAAGTCGGTCGTAGTTCGGGTCTTTCGACTATCTTCAAACGTCGACCCTAGAGTGACTGTTTTGAGGCGTCAACCTGGTAATGATGGCGTTTTAGGTACCTCAGACCTTGAAGATGGCGTTTTCGGTGCCTCGAACCTTAAAGATGGCGTTTTAGGTGCCTCGGACCTTGGTGATGGCGTTTTAGGTGCCTCGAACCTGAAAGATGGCGTTTTAGGTGCCTCAGACCTTGAAGATGGCGTTTTAGGTGCCTCAGACCTTGAAGATGGCGTTTTAGGTGCCTCGAATCTTGATGATGGCGTTTTAGGTGCCTCGAACCTTGATTTGAAATGTTTTCCCTTGATGGTTTGGGATAGATGGTCCTTTGGTGGACTTCATTTGAAGGGATCAGTCTTACATTTCTTTCGAGGGGAAAGGATGACCGTATTGGTCGAGTGGACCCCGGACCCTATGGTAGGCTACGTACGTATCCCCGATTGGGGAATCAAGCCCATACGTAGTTCGAAAATTGTTGGGGGTGGAATCGAGGGAAAGAAATGGAATTTCGTTAACTTTCGTTGGAGAAATCGGGCTTACGTTTCTTTATCGCCGTTGACGGGATTCCGTTAACTTTCGCTCAAGAAATCGGACTTACGTTTTACTGCCGTTGATGATAATGAGGAAAGAAACGGGATTTCGTTAACTTTCGTTGGAGAAATCGGACTTACGTTTTACTGCCGTTAGTGATAATGAGGAAAGAAATGGGGATTCGGGTGCTTTCATCGGAGAAATCGGACTTACGTTTGCCGACGTTAGTGATAATGCGGAAAGAAACGGGATTCCGTTAACTTTCGTCGGAGAAATCGGACTTACGTTTTACTGCCGTTGATGATAATGAGGAAAGAAACGGGATTCCGTTAACTTTCATCGGGGATGAACCTAAGTTGAGGTTTAGTTCAGGAGTATGATCCTAAATGGGGACTTAGTTCAGGAGTATGAACCTAAGTTGAGGTTTGGTTCAGGAGTATGAACCTAAATGGGGACTTAGTTCAGGAGTATGATCCTAAGTGAGGTTTGGTTCGAGTATGAACCTAAATGGGGACTTAGTTGAATATGAACCTAAGTGGGGATCTCGCGGCAGTTGGGAGTATGAACCTAAGGCGAGGTTTGTACTGAGGGAGACTATTTGAAGGTGTTCTCATTGCAGGAAGATTCGGGCTTACGAGAAGCTGTTGGGGAAAAAGGGTGACCGTGTTGGTCAAGTGGGTTTGGACCTATGGTAGGCTACCTACGTATCCCGAATGGGAATCAAGCACTGAACGTAGTTCAACGATGAGTGGCACTAAAGAGAGGCCACGGGCTCGTACCCAAAAGGAATGTTTCCAAGGGAGTCACCCCGAAGATTGACTATGTTTGGGAGTCACCCGAGATTTGACACTATTTGGGAGTCTTAGAGGTTTGGTTTGTATTTGGGAGTCACCCGAGGTTTGGCTTGTATTTGGGAGTCACAGAGGATTTGGTAGTATGAAGTCTTTAGGTTTGAATTTCTTTGAAGTCACCGATGATTTGACTATTTTTGGGAGTCACCCGAGGATTTGGCCCATTATCCGGGAGTCACAGGATTCGTTGTACTATATTTGGGAGTCACCACAGGATTCAACTATTTAGTCGCGGAGTTACCCGAGGTTTCAGTTTTTGAAGCCCGTTTTTGGAGTCACACGAGGTTTGATGATAATGTTCTTTAAAAAAGTAGTTGACTAAGATATGCTTTCATACATGCGTGCTTACTGTAGGCTAGGAAGGAGCGAGGCTACGGGCGATGGTGATGAAGAGTTGTTGGATTGTCGTTCGCGGGGCGGTCTTTGTTGGTGATTTGCTGGATTTGTTAGTAGAGAGGAAGATGCATATATGACATTCATGATGACAGATGCATGCATAGAACCAAAATGATTATGAGAGTGTCACTGCATATGTTCGCGAGATGATGCATATACTTGCTTTTGGAGATGCACTTAGCCTAAGCTTTTGGCAGGGAAATTATGATTTATGATCTTCGATCACTTAGGATTGTTCCTATTGATTCAAGTTTTGCGCATGCTACATGAGCCCTGGGGAGATTTTTGTGGGGATGCATGGTGATGAGAGGGGATGTATTGGGATGTATGTGTCTGGAGACTGTTTGGAACAGATTTTTAGCAAGTGGGGGGTGAGAGTCCTCGATCGCGATTTAAACAGCGGTTGTTAATGAGGTTCAGTATCACATGGACCTCAATTTTGATGAGATTGGATTCGGATCCCGGGTCTTGGTTGAAATTTTCTCTCTCAATCTTGGTCATTTGAAGCTGATGCCGACAGGCTCTAGAGTACGTCGATGTGAGTGATACTTCTTTCATTTGGGTGAGCTGTGACTTGGCCGAAACCTTGTTCGGAGAATGATTTGATGAAATTGCTACTGCCGGGAGAAATACAGATGTTAAATTCCGATGCTACGGGAAGGCTGCTATGTACCAAGTTACGAAGTGAAAATCTAGTTGTTGATGTGACTAGACCTTTCTTGATAAAATTCGAGTCCAAAGGACCGGCAATAAAGCCCCCGGATCCTATTAAAGCGGGAAAGATCCCTTCTTTGGCAAAGCCTCGGTTTGAAGAATTTGAGTAGGCAAAGTCCGAGATTTTGAAGAAGTGACTTGGCGAAGCCCCAATCTTATAACCTCGTTGTGATTACGACATAATTAGCGAGTCCCAATGCGATTGGTAATGCAAAGCGATCACGAAAATAATCGATGAAGATCGAATCTATCTCGTAGTGAAAAACCCGATGTGGACCCAAAGATGACTATAGAAGCCCCGGCTTGAAGAGGCGATACGGGGAAGAGAACTTGGGAGAACCGCTTAGCAAAGCCCCGGCGTGAAGAAATTGAGCCTTGATCTTATTGCGAGACGGAGTCATTATGTGGCCGAGGAGGCACCCATCTTTCGGATCTTAGTCAATCGATCCTTTGGACAAGACTCGGAAATGTTTACGTGCAGGGGCATATCTTTTGAAAGGTGGGAATGTCTCCCGAATTTGTGTATGACACTCTCGCTTTTGAGTTTGACTCTTTTGAGAGAGTGTAAGCATAACAAGGTGTGGAAAAGTGTATGGAAGCCCCTGCTGACAGAAAGACAGTGTTTGGCTCTATTTCCCTATGATGGAGAGAGAGAAGACTTGTCGAGACACTTGAAAACTTGTCTTATTCATGATGATCACAAGGCTGCTTAAAACCCTTTATTGATGTTCGGGTTATTCAAACACTAAATCTGATATGAACAAATATTTTGATTAATCACAAGGAGAAAACCAACTGATATCGAGAATCAAGCTCGAACGGATGGGAAGTGTATAGGAACGGTCCTTGATGAGACCGGATTTTTTTTTTTTTGAGATTTGTTTGTGATTTCGACCGGACCAATTATGGTTGCCTACGTTCCCTCCATTATGAAGAGCTCAGGTCGCCGTAGTTCGGGCTTATCCCGAATGAAGAGAGAATGAATGTGAAAATTCAAGATTTTGAGGTCCTTTGAGGATTTTGAGGATTGGAGATTCGAATAACATATCCCCTTAGAGTGTCCATGAAAGACACGGATGCGAAGCCCCAGTGGAACATCCGCGGCAGAGTGTGCAGTGGAGTAAAGAAATGAATTATGCTCTCATGAGATGTCGAATGAATCGGATTGAATTTGCACAATCTTTGATTGATGATTTTGAACCAAGATGGATTAGATTCCAATTTAAGCGAAGCAATGAAGCATTAATTTGATTTAGATCTTAAAGATATCACGATGAAATTGCTATTCGATAGGAATTGCGGTGGAGTTTACTAGAAGCTTCGATCGACCATCGGGTGATTTGGAAATTATGTCCTCTTAAGATGAGAGGTCATTTGGGCCTTTCTTGACCGAACCTCTAAAGATGAGAGGGATTGACTTGCGGGGATGTGTTTGGGAAATCTACGGCGATGAAGATTGATTGCCTCTCAAGAATGAGAGGTCGATTTGCTTTGGCCAAAGGCAATGGTAATGGTAATGGGAATATCCTCTAAAATCGAGAGGATGGCTTGGGATTGGTTAATGTAATGGTGAGAGGAAGTCGAAGCCGTCGAGAACTTTTGCGAACTTGCGAGTCGGGCTCCTTTTTGGAGAGCTGGCCGAGGAGTCGGGGACTTTTCTTGAATTGTGAGGATCGACGGTCCTTCTTTTAAAAAGCCTCACCGAGGCGTTGAGGATTCTTGCTGAATTCTGAGGATTTAAAATCATTTTCTCTTTTTTTTTTTTTGGAAGGCCTCCTGAGGAGTTGAGGATTATCTTTGTCCTTCCTTCGTGGCTTGAGATATTTTGCGCGCCATGGAGCTCTCGAAGTTAACTTCTTGGCCTTGCTTGGACTTCTCTCAGTAAGGAGCAAAAATGATGGATAAACGGGGTTTCAAAACACGCCGATCTCGAAATGAAAGGGTATTGTTTGGTGAGGGTGAGGTAAAGTTTTTCCCTACGGGTGAACGGCTTCAACCGCAATCCCTACCGAATGACGAAATTAAGTCTTCATTGCTTGCTTAAGCTTTAAATGAGAAAATATTCATGCAAATTCATCGAGCAACGAAATGATGAGGATGAGGAAAGGGATGTGAGCATATGAGATGCAAGATGGGGGGTTGGTAAGCCCGTTTTGAGAAGGATATCAATTGATTTTCTCACTCGCAGATTAATTTAAATTTTAATCATTCGAAAAGAATTAGTGGTTGAAGCGTACAAGTGATCATCTAGGATAAAGCCATTTCAATTAAGTGTAACGTTGGGTGTGCAAGTGATGTCTGCCGAGTTTAGTAAGAAAGAAAGAAGACATATATATATTGAAATTTTAAATGATAGTTAAACTTCTTACCACAACATTCGAGGGTGGGTAAGCCAACAAGTGCCCCAGATGGACTTAGGTGAAAGAAAAGTACTAGAACCTACGAAGGTTGAGCGAAAGACTATTTTAACATTTCAATTTAATTTAAAGGTAGGTAGCCCACTAGTATAGCCGCATTTCTTTCTTTGTTGGACCATGCATCTATGCTTCTTGTGGCCAATATTTGGAGATGGGAGCTATTGCGAGATCTTTCCATCGAGGATTTCTTTGGCGATCTCTTGCTTTCGATCCAACCATTTTCATTGCTCGCGATGGTGGTTCATCCGACCTCAGCACGGGGGCGAGTCAAATTTCGTTATGCCACTTGAAGGCTTGAATCACCAAACTTCGACCATGTTGACACTCAATTGTTGTTATTTCTAGGGAATGGAGTTGCGATGGTATTGGGCCCTTGGCTTTCCTCAACTTCCCTTGCTTTCAATCCAAACTTTGGATGGCCTTTTTCAAGGGGACGCGAAATCATCTTTGTCAAGTGCCCGTAGATGCTTGATGAAAGCGCTTTACCAATGCTTGGAGGTATCGAAAGGAGCATTGGGGTTTTAACATTGGGCGATAATTATCTAAAGGCCGGAGACGAAACCTTCTTTTACCAAACCTGCGAAGATATCACTCAAAGGCATCCCAAAGCTTCCCAAGCCTTGGGTAGGGATACGAGATGCATCAGGTTTTTTAGGGAAGCAAAGGAAGTGGCATTGTTACTGAGTCTGTCCGCGCATAGCTAATTACTTCTTTACCTTTAGGGTTTGAGCGGGGCTTGGTGTTGGAGAGAACTGACCACGTAACTATAGGTAGATGAGTGCGAGCCGGCTTGTTGTTGATTGTAAGCACTTCTCGAATTTAGCCAGAAATTAACCATTGTGCGTAAGTCAGGAGTAGGGGAAGTGGGCGAGGAAGTTCTCGGAAATGTGGCTTTAAGCATGATTTGGAAGATGTCTAAGCTGCTCCTCGTCGGGAGGGAGGAATGGCCATTTCAACGAGCTTTAAGTTCCCACCTTTTATAAAAGAAATCCCCAATATTCTCGTATAGGCTGCGCATCATCGTACGCTGCGAGGTCGAAACTCTGTTTGTCTCCACATTCCAAGTTGGCTTTATACTTATACGTGAAATGCTTGTGTAATGTTGTTCCCAAGTAGCCCTAGTTTCGGGCTTTAATCAGAAAGAACCATTTCAAAGCTCGACGACTTCAAAGAGGCGAAGTAGTCGGCTAACTTTGGTTTGTGCATCCTTTAGCTTTCATTGCCGAAGTGTAGGTGTCCAGAGTGAGTTTTAGGGCACGCACCCGATCAGACAGAGTCCAAGATTGGGCATCACGAACTTGTGAGGGCGAGTCTAAATGGAGTCCGGATACGTAGGTCGAGAAGGAAAACTTTCTTAGGAGTCAATTCGGCAATTTGTGCTTTCATCTCCTTCTATTGTTCCATGAACCAGGCCGAGGTGAGGGTCTGTGGTGGAGCCATGGCGCTCAAACCGGATGGCGAGGCTTGGAGAGAGGGAAGTTACCAGCGGCACGGCACCTTGGTGGAAGGGATACCATATTCGGGGCATAGGTGAAAACGTCCACTTGGCCCAAATTACTGGGGAATGTAGGGTAGGAGCTTGGGCAAAAGGATAAAACCCGGCGGCTTCTCTTGTTGGCTTCCCATTAGCTGAGAGAAGGTGGAGGCTGGGGCTGAGAGTAACCGGATAGCTCGGGTTTCAGTGAGAGGCTTAAATGCGGGTTCTTTGTCCCTGGTTGTTGAGGCTGCATTACTGGGCGAGGTGAGGTGTATGGCCAAGGGAGAATTATTGTAGTCTGGTGATTAGATGAGATTGGGACGAGGGGCTTGTTGGCCCATTGAACCACTGAGTGAGAAATAGGTTTGTGGAAGCCGGTGAGGTGTTAGAGCTGATTGGACCAACATCGCCCAGAAAGAGGGCACTGGCTTGTTGTCTGCTTTGGCTTGTAGTGGCGACATTCCAAAGCTGTTTGCCGTGGCACTACGGCTAGCTGTTGTGAAGGTCCCGAGTTGATCGGTCCCAAGGCGAGGTGGGATCCCAACTTCTTTGTAGCATTCCGAAGTACCCCAGCCATGGGAAGACATTCATGTTACAGAAATATTTATCTAATGGCGAGGCTAGTAATGATTTAGTCCGTCAGGCGCATGGGTCAATGTACATATTTGGGGAGTAGGTGACCCATAGATCGAGGATCATGGGTTACGGTAGTAGTACCATAGGAGGTTGGTGGTGGCATCCTGGAGTAGTCGGGCGACCCGAGAGTGGGATTTGGGTCTTCCTCTTCTTCTTCGGTGAAGGTGCCGTAAGGATTGAGCCCAGCGGCCAAACCATGATTGTAATAACTTCCATAAGGCTATTCAGAGTTTGTGCTTCTGTCGCAATCCTCATACATTCGGCTAGGCGATTCACGATATGTTGTTTGAGGAGTCCGGGAGGTGGAGTGGTGTTATCCCCATTGTTACAGGTGATGCGAGAACATTCTACGAAACTCGGAGTCGGGCTGAAATGGTGAAGGCGACGATGCGCTTGACTCTTCCCAAGCTTGATCAAGACGATGACCGTGCCCAGAAACCAAGCTTTGAGAGGAGGCTGCGGGGGAAAGATGCGAGGTTCGAGATGTTGGGAATGAAGGAGGGGTATGTGTTTTTTGAGCTTTGGGCTCATGCGAGCATGCGGAATTATTTGTTCTTGTTTACTTAAAACATGTTTTATTAAACCTAAGCGGTTGGAAAAGATTGCTCTTCTTTTAGCAAACTACTCGATTCTGGATCAGTGGGCCCCATCCCTGCGCTGCGGAGCCTACGACTGTAACCCCGAGCAAGGGGTTGGTAGAGACAGCGAGGTCCCAGCGATCGAAAGAAAAATGATCCTAAAGTGCGCGAGTAATCTAGTCTTAACGAGTATTCGATGTAAATTACGGACAAAGGCGACGTCAAAAGGTCAAAGATTATCTCCGGGCTCGCTCAGAAGTCGGCGTAGCTCGGGCGATAAATGTCCATAGCGCTCTTGACCCGTCGTCATTTAAGGTAGTAATTAGACATGGAATAATCATTAATCCTTGATGACTCGGTGTCATCTCTTGCGAGGGTCGGTGCATAAGTTGTACCATTCAAAGTCAGTCAAGGCGCCGGTCAATATGCGGTCAAAGTTCAGCGGCGAAAAACCGGCGTGACTTCGGCGATTAGGAGTCCCAAGAAAGATATTGACTTGGGTATGCCTACTAAGGCTTGAGGAGAGGTGTATACCTGAGCCCAAGGGCACGACACGGACCGAGACTAAAAACCAACGGGTCTGCTCGGATAAAGTGTGTCATGGATAAGTGCACCATTCGACACGAGGAAGCGAGGATGTTTGGGTAGTCCGTGCTC